>APFE031556945.1:116949-141630 GCA_000404065.3 Pinus taeda
AAGGATAGACTGTGACAGCCAAAGTGCAATTTTCTTGGCAAAGAACCCTGCTTATCATTCAAAGACAAAAAGGTGTTGCTAGTAAAGGTGGACACTTTGAAGAATACTGCAGATGCATTGACAAAATCTATGAGCTCTGAGAAGTTATCTTGGTGTAGAGAAACAATGGGCGTTTTCAGGGCTGGAAAAATGACTAAGCTCTCCTATGGAAAGAAAACAACAAGTGGGAGATTGTTGGGTTGTGTTATATTCTTTCCACGACTAACCTAAATAGTGAACTGGGGGGTTAGAGGGGGGCCGGAGCCCCCCCTTCGCCGCGCCGATTGCGCAGCAGGGGGGTTTGAGGGGGGCGGGTAGCCCCCCTCTACGGGGTTCGGGGCAGCACCCCGAGAAAATTTTTTTTGGACCCTATATTAGGTTGGGCGAACCTACCTATGGTTTTTCGGTCCACGGTTTTGGACGCGATGGTTTTCGGTCCATGGTATTGGATGCTTCGGCATGTATAAATATGTATTGTAACATTGAAAGGAATATAATGAAAAATCAAGCTGGTAGTCTCGGTCTTGAGATCCAGTGGGAAATCTCTGTGTATATGTGTTTTATGGGTTATGCTCTCGCATGTTTTATTTTTCTGTGATTTAGAATTCGTATGCAGGTAATTTCTGTACGGGGTTAAAACCTACAATCCTCCTTCCTCCAGTTACCTGCTAAAGGAGTCTGCATGGGCTTGCACTTCTCCGTGTTGAATCTCCTGAGTATCTCATTGGCATACTTGCCTTGAGACACAAACAACTCCCCATCCTTCTGCCACACTTCCATGCCAAGGAAGTAGAGCATGAGACCCATGTCTTTCATCTCGAATTCTCTTGCAACCTCCTTGTAGGACATGATCAACTGATCATCACCTGTCAATATGAGATCATCAACATAAAGAACTATGATCAACTACTTACCTTCTACCATGATGTGGTACAGGTTCACATCCACTTCACTCTTTATGAAGTCCAACCTGGTGAAGTAGTTGTCGATCCTAGTGTACCAAGCACGAGATGCTTGCTTCAGCCCGTACAAAGCTCTCTTGAGTCTGCACACATGCGACTCGCAATCGAAGGTCTCAAAACCTTCCGACTGCTCTATGTACACCTCTTCCTCAATCTTGTCATTGAGGAATGAAGTCTTCACATCCATCTGATGGATCTTCTAAACCATCCATGCTGATAGTGCCAAAATTGATCTGATAGATGAGTACCTTGCTACAGGAGCAAAAGTTTCATCATAGTCGATCCCCTCGACCTGTGAGAAATCACAGGCAACAAATCTTGCCTTATGTTTCTCCACACTACCATCAGCAGCTTGCTTTACCTTGTAAAGCCAACATGAACTCACAACTGATTTGTTCTCTAGTCTTGGAACCACATCCCAAACACTGTTTCGAACTATGGAGTCATACTCCTCCACCATAGCATCAACCCAAATCGGCTGTTGCACTGCTTCCTCAAAGGAAGATGGCTCGGTCTCAACACATTCCCCAACAAGGGCCATGTATCCAGTGTACCTATCAGGTGACCTCCTCTGTCTGCGCTGAGATGGTTCTCACACATTCTCTCTCACATTCGACAACAATCTGTCAACTTCTCTTGTGCGGTTCCATCCCTCTCTAGAATATTCTACTTGAGTGGATGTCTCCACTCCTAGAACCTATGCATGCGACTTCTTTGCATCAGTCTAAGGCTCCTCCTCCTTAGGAACCAAAATTTCCTCCACAGCCTATAGTTGGAGCTCCCTCTCAAGGGAAACTCGCATGGCCTTCTGCTCATCAAACTTGATATCTCTACGAACCACTATCCTCCGACTAGTAGGAAAGTACACCTAATAGTTATGATGTGTATCAGTGTACCCCACAAGTATTCCCAACTCAACTATCGGCTCAAGTTTCTTCCAGACATCCTTGGTCACATGGCAATATACCGATGAGTCAAAGATCCTGAAGTGACCCACATCTGGTCTCTTCCCAGAGAAATCTTCCTCTAGTGTCTTCATCCCAAGAATGTGATGCAGGCTTCTATTTTACAAATAGACCGTTTTGTTGCATGCCTCATCCCACAAATCAAGTGGTAGGCCTTGGTCATGCAGCATCGCCCAAGCTTCCCCCACAATCATTTTTTTCTTCCTCTCGGCCACCCCATTCTGCTATGAGTTATGAGGTGCCGCCAACTCCCGTTCAATTCCTTTTGCTGCACAGAAGTCCTTAAACTCTTGAGAGACATAATCTCCACCATTTTCACTTCTCAAGGCCTTGATATTCTTCCCTGATTCTTTCTCAACCAAAGCTTTGAACTCACAAAACTTTGAGAAGGTTTGGTCCTTCTTCTACATGAAATAAATCCAACATTTATGAGAAAAATCATCAATGAAAATCACATAATACCTTTGTTTCACAATGGATGCTGTCGAGAATGGTCCAAACACATCAGTATGAACTCGCTCCAAGATTGCTTCAGCTTGACTGTCTCGATCATGAAAGGAATATTTGGTGTACTTTCCTAAGGTACAACATTTTCATGTTTCCACTTGATCAAGTTTACCTTTGGGAAGTCCGGTAGAGATCTATTGCATTATCTTCAAGGCCCCATGATGCAAGTGGTGCAACCGCCTGTGCCATAACTCACCAATGTCTTCGCTTTGCACCAATTCTGCTTTCGAACTCAATGCAACACAGTCATGTACCTCTATCTTATAGAGATTCTTCACTCGAATCCCAATCCTCTTGGTCTGACCTGTGGCTTTGTGTCTCAAGAATGCCTTTCCTTTACTGAAGACAACATCGTAGCCTTTGTCCTCCAACATCATGACAATACCAAGTTCTTCTTTAGTCCAGGCACATACTTTACATTATTCAGGGTGAGAGGAGCTCCATGCTCCCTCTGAAAAGAAATTGTGCCTTCTCCTGATACACAATACTTTCCATCATCACCCATCTCTATGCGCATCTTGAGGTCTTTCTCCTCCAAGGTACTGAATAAACTTTTATTGCCATTCATGTGGAATGAGGCTCCACTTTCAAGATACCAAAAACAACCCACCATCGATGAAACCATGCATGCAATGAGGGTAAAATCCAATTCAACTAAGAGGCTAATGCCCAACCTTCTGGCCCTTTCAAGGATCCCTTCTTGGACTTCTTCAATGAGAAATTAGTTTCATAATGGCCCACCTCATGACAATTAAAGCATCTCACTTTAGATTTGTTAATCTTCTTCTCTCCATGAGAAGAACTCGATTTGGAATGGGAAGCCTTCCCTTCCCCTTTCCTTGCCTTACTTTCTAAGGCTAGATTTTCTTCATCATCATGCTTAGATGAAGAACCATCTCTACTGCTCCTCCTGATCTCCTCCTACATCAGATCCAACCATAGTCATTCCCAATCTAACAGTTTCTCTCTTCCATTCACAGAGTCCTGGTAGCTATTCCAGCTCTTTGGAAGACCGAGGAGAGCAAGACTCACCATATCATCATCGACTATCATTATTCCCACACTACCAAGCTCATCTCTGCAAGCGGTGAGCTTGTTCAGATATGTAGAAATAGAATCGCCCTTCTCCATCTTGATTTCCAAAGCTTATCTTTGAGCGCCAGTTTCCTCTGGTCGCTACTGTTCTGATATAGGTCCTTCAGTGTCTTCCACATTGAAAACAAAGTCTCCTTCCCATGGAGACTCAAGACAATATGGTCTCGAACTCCCTCCAGAAGAATCCTTCTCGCCTTCGCCACACACTTCTTGCATTCCACCAATTCTTGTGCATTAGCTGTAGCTGGCTTGGGGATTTATTGATCAATGAAATCCTTCAAACCATTGTCTTCTAATACCACTTCCACGTGATCCTTCCATCCTATGTAATTCGAGCTACCATCCAGAGCATACTTGAGTCTCAATCCATTGAATGCCATTGGTGAACTTTGAGGTGTGATAAGAATTCGATTTTGTACCTGCAACCAAGAACTTCAAACTTCGAATTTCCCTTCTCAATATATTGTTCATAGTTCTGATCACCTTTTCTCTGATACCATGTAGAAATTCTCACTATAGATTAACCTGATTATGCAATATAACTAAAGCAAAATACTTAATCTACTTCTACGATCAAACTTGCAGAAGCTTAATCGATTTGAGTAATATCAAACAGAACACATATAACAAAGAAGAAGAATCAATACACATGAAACACAAAAGAATACTCTGGGGAAAGTCTCAGCTAAAAACCTCGTTATCTATATTATCATACAAGTGGAAATATCTCAAGATTACACACAGCTTTAGCTCTCACAACTGTCCAGTTCTCAGTACAATCCCTCACTGCTACTCATAGACAGAATAGACAACTCATATGCCTTCTCCTCTATCCTCCAAGCCTCCTATTTCCTTGCGCAGATTTCCCTGGGTGCTCCAGTTGTAACCTTGTGTGACATTGATCTCACACACTGCTCCAACACACTGTAAAACTACAAATCTCAAGGAATGAATTCCTTCTGCATGCAAGAGATTTTCTTATAGGAAAATTCTTGCAACTGATAGTACACTATCCCTACCTTTAATCTCAACTGGGTCTTTGTCTGAACTGACATGCATGAGTTATTTATCAGAGAATATTCAGTTATCTAGAGTACACTAGTTTCATGCATGCATGCATTAACTGACTGAACTCACAATTGGTTCCTCAAACTATTTGGAACTAATTTAACTGGACATAACTCAGTTAACTGAGCTAACTAATTACAACTCAAATACAACTCATCCTTATCTCCTTAATTAAGGGATAACTGTTGCATGACTTCACAAATACTTCTAGCTTGAATTTCTCCAACTAATTAACTCAATATGAATTAATTAATTATTTTTCAAGCAGTTGGTGAGACTAAATTCGAATTCTAATTCTCAATTTTAATTTAAGGACAAATTAAAATTGGAATATTCATGTTGCCACATTTCAACACCCTCATCGCTGTCAGTAACCTACTAGTTCTGATTATATGCTGCATAAGAGACATCATGTCGTGTAGAAAGTCCATGTATAGACCCACAAAACTATGATACGTAGTGATATCCTGAGCCCTCACAAGACGAACTCCCGCATCAAACAAACCTTTGGCCAATCTGTCACAGTGGTTCATCCAAACTCATAGACCATCCCTACGACCCCAACGCCCAACCCCCCCCCCCCCCCTTAATGATGTGCCTCACCCCCTTTGGGCCTCACCCATTTCCTCATCTCCTCTGGCATCTGGTGGGGGAGGAGGCATGTCTATATCGAATGTGCTGATCTACAAAATATATAGTACAGAAAAAATAACTAGATAATTTCATTAAACAATTTAATAAAATAATTTAAAGAACGTGCTAGAATAAATTTTATTCTAATTCATTAAAACGAGAAAATGAAACTATATTAATATAAATAAAACATTAATATTACCTCTATCATCTGGAGGCTCAGTTGTTGTGAAGGAGATGTTGCAACACCCTCTCCATTCAATTACCGCATATGGAAATTCCAACATGAAAAACACATGGTCATCCTTACTAGCTAGTAGCATCAGAGACTCGGGAGAAATCTTGGCTGGATAATTTGGTAGGCCCCTCTTGGGCATCATCTGCATGTACATCTAGACCTAAGGAATCGAACTAGGAGGGAGATGGTAAAATGTAGGCCTTATCTTTGGAAACCTCTAAAAAATAAATAAAAAACCTCAAAAGCGAAATGGAAGCTATCCCTCCCACGTCTCAATGCACAACATATATCTAAAGCCATGCAAAACTGCCTCAAAATAATGGCAGACCATCTGATGCAACATGGCAAAATAGGGAAACTAATGTGTTTCCCATCACTACTAGAGTGTGCAATCTTGGTGGCTACTAATGAGAGGCACCTCACCTCCTTTATAGAAAAAGAAGAAATCTTTAGTTGTCGACCACAGACCTAAAAATATGATGGATGGACTACATGAGGCCTAACATATATCTAGGTGTATGCAAGCTAACTCGCAGCCGCAACCCCATGGGGGACATTAGGGAACTAGGGAAAATCCTCCCCTCTCCTGGATACCCAAGTGACAAAGTATATGTCCTCCTCAGTGGGCCTATACCACATTGTAGGAATGACACAGAAAGCCTGCTCTTGGAAATTCCAGCAGCGGATCAGATACACCAAAAAGGCAAAGTGCGCCTTCGGGGATGTAAGCTCCTCATAGTAATTGAGGAGGCCTACATTCCTTAAGTGCCCTTGGGTCGCTACAATAATAGGAAGAGGATATAAATCCCTCTCCATCTCTTTTACCTGCATGTTCAGACCATATTGTATGGGTCCTCCTACTCCTCCTACCCTGTTGGTGCTCCCTTTGCTAATGTCTCTACTACATGATTGACATATAAAATACATCAACCTCATACATAAAATACATTTTTTTATTAAATGAAACATGTTTTTATAAATATGGAAACATAACTATTAATTTAAAAAAAAAAAAACATCAATGCGCTTGAAACACATTCTTGCATCAGCGTCGATGAACTTTCAACAATAATCGCACCACTACTAATGTGTGGATAAGCATAACACACCACTGTTGGTCCATGATACCAGTGATTGATCAAGAGAAGTGCTCAACAACTGAAATACCTATAGGAGGAAAATGCACTTATGGCAAACATGAATTAGCTTCTGCTAAAAGACTCATAAAGAAAGATCAAGGAAAAAACCACAAGAGTGATGGGGACAATTGCACAATTCCTGAGCTAGGGGATGGCACTAGCTCCAAGAACTATGCATTGCATAGTCTCAACAGCTAGGGAACCGTCTTGAGGCTTGAGACTACACAATGTGCAGTCTCAGCCTGGGAAGACTAAGAAAGAGATTGTGCATTGTGTAGTATAATTAGCCAAGGGTGAGGCTTGAACCCTGGAATTACACAAAGCATAGTTGGGAAAGCCATATGCTATGAATTACATAGTTCGAGAGGCCAAGAACAAGTCTTGAGCCTTGGACTTGCACAATGCCTAGTTGAGCAAGGCAATTACTAGCCATGTGAAGGGACGATATGCTCGGAAAGAGGATGGGAAAGTGGCAGATATTAGTGATAGTGCGAGTTGGAGTGTAGGTATGACTAAGGAAAGGTACATTAGTTAAGATCAAGTGTAGAAGATCAACATGCAAAAGGGAAAAACAAACATGCATAGGGATTCATGAAACAATGACCACTAATGGGAAAAAATAAGAAATTTGATGCGACACTTGTAAAAAGCAAACAACAAACTTAACCAACACTTCTACAAGTTAATATAAGCTAAAATTCCAACAAGCATGAAAATTAATATGAAAAACAACACTCATAGAAGTGAAACGACAAAAAGCGACAAAAAGGTGACAAAAGATGAAAAAAGAAAAATTCACCCGGAAAAGCGCCGCAAACTCCATCGAAGGCTCCTTGATCTCCTTGGGAAGGTTAGATATCCAAGATTGAATGTGAAAATGAGATCTAGGGGCATCTATTATATATATCTAGGTTGGTTAGGGTTTATTACATGCATGCCTAAAATCAAGGGAAAAGTGGCACTTGGCGAAAATCCAAAAATAACAACTTGTGTCATCCTTCAGGAAACTAATTATCCACTCCCTACTTTCGAGGGGTTTCTTTTTGCTTTCTTGCTTTTTTTCTTTTTACTTTTTTCAGGAAATCGGCCATTCACACTACTAAGAATGATTGCGTAGTTCCCAACCATAAGGGACTACGCAACTCCTTGACCTAGTGAATTGCACAGTTTCTGAGTTGAAGGGAAGCTTTGCACAATTTTCGAACTCAAGTTCAGGTTGTCTCTCAAAATTACATAGTTTCTAAGCTCAAGGCTGGCTTGTTTGTTTGGATTTCACAATTTCTAGAGGAAAGACCAGCAATGCTACAAAGTCAAGTCAAGAGATACCTTGTGTCTGAAAGGTATAAAACTAGGATCAAAACAACACATCACAAGTAAAGAATGAAAATATAAGTCTTGATCATATCATTAATACTTGACATCAGTACATGATAAGCTCCTGTGGAAATAAGGAAGGCTCCAAAATGAAAAAGCATGGGAAATATTTTGGATGGTGCTTGTAGCAACTACAACATAGTGACACACTGGTAGAACTCCAGTTCTCTGTATGGGTCTTAACTCATGTAAAATAGGTCTAACTCTTTAGGAAGTATGGTTAAGCTCACTAATAAACATAGCTTATTTACTTAGCTTAAGTTAAAGATATAGTCCCTACCATTCTCTTCATTGACGACACACTAACAAAGACAAGTCAAACTCAGTTTTTCAATTAGGGATGGAGAGTATATAGATACAAAGGTCAAGTATGATTTTCAAAGTCTTGGTTTTCATCTTTGGTGTTGCTCCACTGCTAGCAGGCCTAGACAATTCCCCGAAGGAGTTACTTCAGGGACACAAACATTGCTCTGCTGCCAGCGAGCCTAGAAAATACCCCGGCGGAGTTGCTTGCTTCATATCTCTGCGCAGGAAGCCTTTCTCTTCTTTCCCCCTTTATTTTTTTTTTTTTTTGTTCAAATAATTTTGCATAGGCACTTATTGATTTAATGAGGTGGAAGAGGGATCCCGACTTATTGAGAGAAATAGAGGTTGTCCCTTCAAAAAAGGATGTTTATACACCTTTGAAATATGGTTCACTTGTTAAAGTTTGCTCCCCTCATTACTCTAATCGAATTAATTGATAATATGAAACCAAAAAATTATAAAACCGATGAGAGTATGTGGTACTAGTTATAGATTAAGCATCATAATTCCACTATGTTTTTCTCCAAAAAAGAATGCATTTTCCATCAGGGTATCATCAACTAAAAGGTGAAATATCCACACAAAGAGAGGGAATAAAAAGATAACCAAGCATTAACAGTAGCATAAAATTCCTCCCAAACTTCACCATGCTTGATTCGGAAACCAAACACACTCTCATGCAGAAGCTATCCTACAACAAAAAAGAAAGAAAAGAGCAGGGCGAAAAGTTAACCAAAATGAAACAAAATAAGGAAAACAAAGAATCTAGTCCTAATTCTAAACTAACTGAAAATAGGCTAGGCTTACGTAAAATGAAACTTCCAGTGAAACCACCAATGCATAGGCTAACCTATATAGGCGATGGAATCCATATTAAGAAAGCTATTCGTGAATACTAATAGACAAGAAAGATAAATCGATACATGCCTTAACATTCGAAAAGTGAAAAAGCATGCAAAAAAGTATGACAGAAAACAATATGAAAAATACTACGTAGATGAAAAATGGTGTTTGTACATAGCGCAACAAGTTAACATGCAAGAGCATCCTTTCGAACTTATAAACTCAGAAAATATAAAGAAAGTAAAAAACTTGTGTTTCACGAATGAGCTTGTCAGGTATGATTCCTCCAATGATTGAGTGATAGCATCGTGCAAAATAGGTGGAGGGTGCTAATATTGTTGAAAGGGTTGATTTTCAATTTGTGCGATCAAATGATGAGGATCCTTGAAATATAAAGCACTATCTTGTTCATGATTAGGATTAGCCTCAAGACTGTGAGAACCTGACATAACCATCAACGAGGGCTAAAGTGCCTCAATAACTTACAATAGTTCCAAGACATTGGTGTGTAGGTCATAAAAATTTGATGGCATAGAAAGATCAACAGTAGAAAATACAGATTCGCGACCAGATGAATCAATGAATATATCATGATAGCCATGATTAGAGAGTTAAACATCGAAAACAAAGGAATCCTCTTGATATTATGAATCATAGAGAGGGAAATATTGAAAGTAAGACATTTCACCCTTTGTTTCTTCAGAATGATCAGATGATGGATGAGAAAGATCTGGAAAAGAAGATTCTTCCTCTCCATGTTCATATGTAAAATTGACATTCCATGAGTTTTGAGTTCGATCATAATTAACATGGTCATAAACTAATTCTTCGAAATATACAACATGTATGATAGAATCATGGAAGATGTGAGGATAATGAGGGAGAGAAGAAAAAGGAGAAAGATCAGCTTGTAACATAGATTCTTGCTCAAAAATATAATCCCACACACAATCATCATAAATCATATCGAAAGTTGGCTAGTCAACACTAACTCCATCGTGACTTTTATCCTCATGAACATCAAAAGAAATGATTGAAACAAGTTAACACAACAACTCACAATTAGGAGGACTAAAGGAACCAGTAGATGGAGGGTGAGGAGAAAGAACATCACCAACAAAATTAGATTTGCAGTCCAAACATGCTTTGAAATTTCGAATATGTGAGGTAAGATAAGATGGTGCTAGGTCAACGGATGGGTCCTCAAGTCCTCCAACCTCAACCTGCCTAAATGGAGTTGTTTGATGAGAGGAAGATGAAGGGTCGCTTGGAATGGAAGCTTCCTTTCTCGCAAATTTAGAAGCTCCATAACCAATATATGTTGGGAGCCTTTCAAAATATTCATATCGTTTTTGGATTCATCGAAATGTGGACAAGAAATTTGAACTTATATTTCATTAAATTCCAATCAATATTATCTTCAAAAAATTCAAAACAGAAATTAATGAAGAGATCGAGAAAATCATTAAGAGATTCATTAGGATATTTTCTTAAAGGCATAATTTTCTTGAAAACAAATTTGCAATCACACCTGTTAAATGCATGGTAGATCTCCTTGAGATGTTTAAAAGAGTGTATAGAAGCGTTTAAAAATGTGTAATACCATTCCTTAACACACGCTTCAAATGTGGGAATGGATAACTTGCAAGCAGTATCCTCACAGTGAATATTGTGTTAAGTGAAAATTTTAAGAAAGTGAGCAATGTGCTCAAGAATGGTTGCTCCACCCTCGGCATCAAACTTCAGATTTTCCAAGACATTAATTATCCCTGTGGGAGCTTTCAGATTTGCAGTTCTGGAAAAACATGTCGGGGTTAAGCTATGGGAAGAAGCCATTAAAAGATAAGGAAATTTCAAACAGACTTCATAGGCTTAGCTTTTCATCTGGCCCTCCTTCTAGCAATAGAAATGTTGATAGAACTGGACCCACCAACATTCACGAGGTCTCCCTGATATGAAGTCCCAATTAGACCTCACACCTTTTGGAGTAGGAGACCCATCTGGAATATTGCTGAAGTAGTGGGTTTTAATTATGTGCCTTGGCTGCAATAACATATAGACCGATGTATTCATGACTTTTGTGAATAAGGGTGTCACTTTGCAGAGGGTAAAGTGTGATGCATGAAAGGTTCTAACACGTCAAAAGGGAGGTGAGTGGGTCCCTTAGAATCATGTAATTGTATGCAGCTTGAAAGGAACACATGAGCATAAAAGGCATCACAAGTTAGCTTGCAAAATAGTTCACAAGTTAACCATGATGAAAATATAGAACAACACACATTCAACAAGATTCATATTAATGCAAAATCAATAGTTCATAATTGTTAGCATAAGTGAAACAACATACATTTCAAACATAACAAGAGCAGTCCTACTATATTCACAACATATACATGAAAATGTGTTGGCTCTAAGATTTTATTAAGGTGAAAGTTCCAAGCATACATATACCATTGACAAACAACTAGTCCCAATAGGGGAACATGAAGTCTACACCTGCTCCTCCAAAGAAAGATACTCCCTCTATGCTACGAAGAAGCCAAGGCTCTCAAAAAAATCCCAAGCTCCTGATCCTAAGTTCAAATCCTAGCCAAAAGCTTGGATCCCAAAATCCCTTTACATGATTTATGAGGACATATTTATAACAAAAGGGGTGACTTCTCACTTCCCTTTTGTGACTCTTGAACATTCCTCGTGACTCTTCAACTTCTTTACAAAATGACTCTTCACCTTCCACAATTAACACTTGGAATTCCACTTAAAAATTAATTACAAAAGAATATTAACATATGCTTATACCCATATATGACAAAATTGAGTAGAGCCAACTGTTGATTTGGGGTACCATCAGATGTGATCTAAGCCTCAAATTTTGTAGGAAGGCTTGGGCACATGCATTCCAAATAACCCAAAAACTGTTTTGGGAAATTCCACCCAGAGACAATTATATTAAAATAATTAATATTTTTAATGGAGTTCCTATGTCTAAACTTAGGAAAATTAAAACATTAATGGGTATTAATCTAATTGTGGGTGAAATTTCTAGAGAAAGATGGAGATCAAGTCAAAATGATCTAAGCCTTTTATTAGGAGTTAATCTAGGTCATTGGTTGTCCAATAGAAAGATATAAGAAGGGACTTGAGGGTCATTTGGAAAATACACCGAGAGATTAAGAGATCGAATGTCTGAAGTGAGAAGTTCTGAGGAGGAAATTCTAATTGAAGAGATCTTTTGAAATAGAGGAGTGGGGACAGTGATATAGAGGAACATTTCAAAAAATCAAGAGAGGCAGTAGCAAGAGGTTGAGTTATTCCTAGTGCAGGAACTTGCGAGTGCAGGAATGCGTGAGTACAGGAACTCGTGAGTGCAGGAACATGTGAGTGCAGGAACTCACAAGTGTAGGAACTCATGAGTGTAGGAACATGCGAGTTCAGGAACTCACGAGTTCAGGAACGCGCGAGTGCATGAATGCAAGTGTAGGAACACACAAGTGCAGGAATGCGAGTGCGGGCAACAAGAGTGCCAAGGTTGCTTAGGGAATATCTCTGTCATATTTTCTTGTATTTTGGATTTCTAGTTGGGCATCCATAGATGTACTCAAATTTTGTTGTTGCATAATAAAATAAAACCCTCGCTATTGCACCAGTTTTCCCAAGTTGGGTTTTTCCAGGGACATTTGTCCAAAAATAATAGTGTCCTATGTGTTTGTATTTCCTTGCTCAATTTCTATGTTTCAGAATCATATTTAATTTGGTGTAGGCTACTTCAGTAATTTACTTCAATGTTTCAAGAAGAAATCTGAAATAAGTTTGTAATGTAATTTACGATCTAGGTGAAGTAGAATTAGTTGGTTGCAGTAGGATTCCTTTGATTTTTAGGTCTAATAATTTTCACATGGAATCGGCTTCATTGATGTGAAACAGGAAGGGAAGATCTAGCACTAAAGCAAGGGCCAACTTCCTACAACAAGCAGTGGTTTGAATCCCTTGAGGGATTGTGTAGTTCTAGCCAAGAGGGCTATATTTTCGTGGGTGTCTCTCTTTGAGTGACATGACAGAGAGGTAAGTCTACCAAATCGAGAATTTTCCAAGGCAAAGGGAACCACACATAGCATCAGCACAGAGCCAGAGGGGCATAGTTTTCTACAAGCTGAGTGCTGGGTAGAAAAGTCATCGGAAGAAGGAAGCAGATCGCATAGTGAGGGAATACTTCCTCAATGATTTCTTGCCGAGGAAATCAATATTTCTCATTTGCTGAGCAGCAAAGGAGCATTAGACTTACCAGCTCCATCAGGGAGTGTGTAAGCCAACATAGGAGCTACACAGTAAGGAGAAAGAGGGATTTGTTCGATATTTTTTAGAGGATATGGCAACCAGTGGCTTGAGGGATCATGACAAGTTGGACAGAGCTTCCAACTACATCATCTGGAAGGCCAGAATGTCCTACCTTCTAGATGGGCATGCCCTCAAGATGTATGTTAATAGTGTGGTAGTTTTCCCTGTGGAACTAGATCCGCTAAATAAATACAAGGCTGAGATGGCAAAGGCCAAGAGGATTATCCTAGATGGAGTCAAGGATCACGTGGTGTGCCACGTTGCTAGCATAGAAACTTCTAAGGATATGTGAACAATGGAAGATGTACTTGGAATAGAAGTTGATATTGCATAGATGTAGAAGGGAGAACATCTAGATCCACTCCTCACGAAGTTAAAGGAGACCTATGATGAGTTGTCAGTTGCGGGGCATACACCTCAAGATTCAGAGTTAGTTAGACTGGCCCTAAATTCTATCTCAAACGAGTGGAAAGTATTTGTCCAGAGTATCCTAGGGAGAGCAACATTGCCAAATTGGGATGAGATCTGGGCAGATCTAAAACAATAATAGTTTAGGAGAGACCTGGTCAAGATCAAACTTGACGGAAGCAGCAGAAGCAGTGGGTTGAAGCCCAAAGTAGAGATGGAGGATAACACAACCCTTGCATCGAAGGGGAAACAGGGGCAACAGACGAAAGAAGGATATCTCCAAGGTGAATTGTTTTAGATGTGGTGAGATGGGACACTATGCCTCCCAGTGTCCTTTGAAGAAAAAGGATAAGGATGAGAAGTCTAATCCTAAGGTTGCAGCCACAAATATCGAACAAGAGGACGATTTCACCATGATAGCCAAGATACCTTCAGGAGGGAGGTGGGTTGATTTAGAACTATAGTTCAATAGAGCTATAGATGGGTAGGATACTTGAGGAGCCCACCTATTAGATCATCACCTTGCTATAGGAGCCAATGATTAGTAGTAACAGGATGAAGGAGTTCTCAGTTGGTTCCATGGAGTGTTGAATCGAAAAATGCAGTCATTAGTAGGTCTATAACGTGAGCAATGTAGAGAAAAGAGGCAGTAGTCCGTGGAGGCATAGTGCAAAGCTTCAACATCATAGTGGCTTCAAAAGATAGTGTGGGTATAGTCAAAATTTCAGCACCAAGGTGTATCCATAGGATACTTATCTATTTTAGGGTGTTTTTAGTTCCTTCTCTCATCAACCGATTTGCAGTACAGACACAGTGTTAGCAGTGGTAGTGCTAGCATCATATCAGATGCAGCATTTGAGAGGGAACTATAGTACATATGTACCATTGGTAGTGACAGTGTCAAATGCAAGAATATAGTAGTAGCAACAACATAGTAATTGGTGGACAACATGTCATACATCAGCAACATAGAGGATGAAGCTCCAGAGTCAAAGCAGTATGCATTAGTGTATATTGCTAGAGAACATTCCTCGCTAAGAGGGAGTGTTGATTTGGGGTAGCATCGAGTTTTCTCTAAGCCTCAAATTTTATAGGGAGGCTTGGGCACATGCATTCCAAAGAACCCATAACCATTTTGGGAAATTCCACCCAAAGATATATTATATTAAAATAATTAATATTTTTAATGGAGTTCCTAAGTCTAAACTTAGGAAAATTAAAATATTAATGGGTATTAATCTAATTATGGTTGAAACTTCTAGAAAAATATATAGATCAAGTCAAAACGATCTGAACCTTTGATTAGGAGTTAATCTAGGTTGTTGGTTGTTCAACAGAAAGATATAATAAGGGGATTGAGGGTCATTTGGAAAATACACTGAGAGATCAAGAGATCGAATTTATGAAGTGAGAAGTTCTGAGGAGGAACACGCAAGTGTAGGAACGTGCAAGTTCAGGAATGTGAGTGCAGGAAACACGAGTGCCGGGGTTGTTTAGGGAATATCTCTACCATATTTTCTTTCTATTTGGATTTCTAGTTGCACATACATAGATGTATTCAGATTTCACTACTGCATAATAAAATAAAATCCTCACTGCTGCACCAGTTTTCCCAAGTTCGGTTTTCTGGGGACATTTGTCCAAAAATAACAGTGTCCTATGTGTTTATATTTCCTTTCTCAATTTCTATGTTTCAGAATCATATTTAATTTGGTGTAGGCTGCTTCAGTAATTTACTTCAATGTTTCAAGAAAAAATCTAAAATAAGTCTGTAATGTAATTTATGATCTAGGTGAAGTAGGTTCAGTTGGTTGCAGTAGGATTCCTGAGATTGTTAGATATAGGAATTTTCACACCAGCTAGACAGCCTAATAATACAAATAAGTTAAGATTGATTTCGGGGAATCTCCACATCAACAACATCAACTTGTAAGTTCTTTGTCATATGGTGGTGCTAACATTTGTATTGTGCGATGACTTCCCCAAACTGTGAGATGGGATAAAGTTGAAAGTGGAATATAGCCTCTATGGCATCCAGATATACTGATTTGGAACCAATTTGAGTTTCCTTCTTTAGGAGGAGAAACATGGTATTAATTTGGACAGGTCCACTAATGTAATTCTACACATTCTATCTGTTCACTTCAAGATCTTTTGTGGTAGAAATTTTTCTGAACCAATCCAAGTATTCTTCAACCTTCTACCTGACTTGATTCCTGTGTTTGGCTTCAATGAGTGAGCCAATTGATGGGATCCTATGTGATTTCACCATGAAACCCATGTTGTTGTACAATCATGCATACGAATCTTGAATATTGGTGATAAATGAGGCAAGTTGTTTGTTACTCTAAATGACCATCCACACTTGTGCTTTCTCCAAATCTTCATATTGCCTTATTTTCTTTTCCAATTCAGACAATGCCCCTTTGTATTGCATTAACCACTCATGCATAGTAGCGATGGTTGTGTGGACAACCTTGAGGGCTTTAGAGTTATCCTTACACCTCTGTTTCATGTCGTGCAAGTGGAAAACTGCTTTATGTGTAGTGACAAGCTCTTCATATAGGCTATTCATGGTTTCTCCCAATGTCGATACTTCACCAAGTATGGTTGCATTAAGTTCTTCTAGATACACTTGCATGGGAGATGTATTCTATAGATCTGCTCGGAGATGTTAAAATTCTTGCCTCGCAACATGTAAGTTATTTTCCAAATGTTTCTTCTTGGCCATCAGATACTTTTTGTTTGACTTTGTAGCACCTTTAAAGGCCAAATTGGTTGCGACAATGGCATTTGGGTCCCTTATGGTGTCTGTAACAATCATCCTTTCTCTAATGAATGAAGGAGATGTGAGATTGTTTAGAAAATGTTTCTTCCTTACTTGTACAATCTTCTACTTAAGCTCATCGTAAGTTAGATTGTACATGTCCATGGTCAGACCCTCATCAAGAGGAACAATTTCCTCTTGCTCACTTGGAGCTTGCTCTACTTCAAGAGGAGGGTGAGACTGAATGGTGACCTACTGAGTGCTTGGCATCATATCAATATCTTGGTTCAATGGCTCTAGTTCCACCTCCATGTCTTGAGACAATCAACTCCTCAATTTCTTGAGTGAGCTCCTTAACCTGCAACTGTGTCCTCACCTCTCCTAGTAGTCAGTTGTACTCTTGCTCCTCGGCTTGTTTCCGTGTTGGCTTTTGTTCCTCTATTCTCTTATTTTCTTCTTCTTCTTGTATTTTCCTTTCTTCTTCCAATCTCCTCTACCCTTGTTCTTCCCTCTACTTCATCTCTTCCTCCTAATTCTTCTGTTTCCTCCTCTTTTATGTTGCTATCGCCACTTTCAAGATGATTGGATCTGCTTTCATCTTGTAGCTCCACTCTTCCACTAAACTATGCACAACTTTCCTCTTGCACTCTTATTACACTGGATTGTGCCTTCCTATTGGCACTTCCTTTGGAGTGCATTCTTTTTTTGGAGTAACTTGTGATGTTCTTATGAAGTTGAATGGTTCATGCGACTTGAAGGCATTATAACAATTCTTCATCTCCTCCTCCTCGGGCCTGTGAAATGTCCCACTTAACCACTAAAAATGAATCCTTACACAATGGTATTTGAAAACATTCCTACGATCGTATGGATTGAATTCGAGACGATCGAATGCAAATTTCTCTATTTCCTTGTATCTGCAACTTTCAAATTCTTGATTTTGTACAATATGATCTGCAAAGGAAGAGTGGGCCAAGGTTCTTTCTTCTTCCTGTGTAGAACTACTGATAACCCTGTGGAAATATGGTAAGAAACTTCTTGCATGACAAACTTATCGGTGGCATACCTTAGTAGAAGATGTGGCGACTTTTATCCACCAAACACTCTAAGGAAAGTGCCATCCGGTGAGGCAAACCAATCCATTATTTCTGGCATTGCTTCCATTTCCCCATGCGATATGCAATGTGTCTCTTCCTAAAATATTAATTTGTATAATGGAATGAGGAAGCAATCAGTCAGATTTTCCATTACTCTTGTATGGTTGCACTCTGAAAGCAGCTTGTAGTAAATGTGCACGACAGGATCTCTTGATCTCCAGGTCCAATTTGTGCCAGGAAATGAATTGTGAGAACATATTGCATCCAGTAGGGAGGCAAACATGTAAAATATCCCTTTCTTTCCCTTGGGAGGATTATCGAGATTAGATACATGGATCTTTAGCTTTTGAGCCAACAATTCTTACCAGTTGAATGGTTTTCCTTCATTCACAATTTGATTTAGCAAGAATCACCACCCTTCGGGGAAGGTCTCAATACTTTTCTGACAATCAATCCTACAACATAGAACTCTCAAGTACTGATAAGCCTTACTGAGAGTTTTTATCTTGTAGGTGTTGGTGGGTCTCTGATGGAATTGTGATGGCTCATTCATCCAGCCTTTGACACTCTCCTTTGTGCTCAAGTAGTCGGTTGTTGCATAGAAGAAAGTGTCCATGAGCAATTTTGGCCCCGATAAATGATACATGAGATGGTAATATGTTGCTAGAAAAGACACAAGCCTTTATCTTCTAGCATTGTAAAGATTCATAGTCTTGGAATCCATATGATAAATTATCCAGCTGATAATGTTTGCACATGGGAAATTCAGGTACCTGCATGAAATATTGTGTAACCTTGACCTTTGGACATAGATATACACCTATTAGTCTTCAAGATCTGTTTTGAAGCTTCTTGATAAGAAAACCTCTTTCACTTTTTTCCATGTGATGTTTAACTCTTTCTCTATAAACAATTGAGTATATGAGAAAATTGGCAAGTTCTATGGAGTACTCTCAACTACCTCCAAGGTGCCACTTTTGTGGTGTCCTTTAAGGCATATCTCTTGGGGGCCATGATAACAGTGATTGACCAAGATAAGTTCTCAACAACTGCAATACCTATAGGAGGAAAATTCACTCATGGAAAACATGAATTAGCTTCAGCAAAATGACTCACAAAGAAAGATCAAGGCAACAACCACAAGACTAATGGGGGCAATTGTGTAATTCCTGAGTTAGGGGAAGGGACTTGCTCCAAGAACTGTGCATTGTGAAATCTCAATAACCAAGGGATCAACTTAAGGCTTGAGACTACATGATGTGCAGTCTCAACCTAGGCAGATTGAGGGAGAGATTGTGCATTGCATAGTCTCAGTAGCCAAGGGTGAGGCTTGAGCCTTGGAACTGTGCAATGCGCAGTTGTGAAAGCTATATATTGTGCATTGCGCAATCTGAGAGGCCAAGCACAAGGCTTAAGCCTTGGACTGGCACAATGCCTATTTGAGCAAGGCAATTGTTGGTTAAGTGAAGGGAAAATATGCCCAGAAGGAGGATGGAAAAGTGGCATATCTAAGTGATAGTGCATGTTGGAGTGTAGATCTGACTAAGCAAAGATAGATCAATAAATATCAAGTGTAAAAGTTCAACATTCAAAAGGGAAAAACAAACATGCATAGGAAGCTTTCAAAAGGGCGACCACTAATGGGAAAAAAGAAGAAAGTTGATGCGACACTTCTAAAATATGAATGACGAACTAAACCAATACTTGTACAAGAAAATATAAGTTAAAACACCAAAAACCATGAAAATAAACAAGCAAAACAACATTCACAAAAGAGAAACAACAAAAAATGACAAAAAAAGAAACAAAAGGCAACAAAAGTAAAACTCACCCGGAAAAGAATTGCAAACTCTACCGAAGGCTCCTTGATCTCCTTGGGAAGGCTAGAGCTCTAGCATTGAATGTGAAAATGAGCTCTAGGGGTTTGTATTATATAGATTTAGGTTGGTTAGGGTTATGACGTGCATGCCTAAAATCAAGGAAAAAGCAACACTTAGTAGAAATAAAAAAATAACAACTAGTGTCATCCTTCGGGAAATTAATTATCCACTTGGTACTTTCTAGGGATTGCTTTTTTCTTTCTTTTTTTATTTTTGATTTTTTTGGGAAACCAACCATTCACACTGCTAAGAAGGATTTCATAGTTCCCAACCACAAGGGACTAGGCAACTCCTTGACTCAATGAATTGTGTAGTTTTTGAGTTGAACGGAAGCTTTGCACAATTTTTAAACTCAAGGATGGGTTGCCTCTCAAAATTGTGCAGTTTCTAAACTCAAGTTTGGCCTATCTGTCTGGATTACACAATTCAAATCCTCAAGCTTGTCCTTCCTTCCAAAATTACATAGTTTTTGCAGGGAAGACAAACAATGCTACAAAGTAAATTCAAGGGATAGCAAGAGTCTTAAAGGTATCAAACCGTGATAAGAAAAACACATCACAAGAAAATAATGAAAAGATAAGTCTAGATCATAATACTTCACATCAATAAATGATAAGCTCATTTGGATAGAAGGAAGGCTACATAATCAAAGCATGAGTAAAATTTTGGTGGGTTGTTGTAGATGCAACAACACAAACATATTTTCCTTTGTATATAGGTGTAGGGATGCCTCTTACATGTTAGTATTAGAGTCTCTTTATAGTATTTTGATCTAGTGACTGGGTCAGTTACAAATCAGCCACCCATTTTATGCGTATGGACATTTGAATATTAGGAATTCACTTATTTGGAATGTTTTCAACAGCTCACCTATTTGATACAGGGTAAGATCCATGGAGTATATAAACCTCCCCGTGATGATCAAGGGCATAAGCTAACCCCATAATATAAGTGCGAGGAGAATGAATATACTAAGGAATATCTTACATCACATTGTTAGATGTTTTATGAAGACTATAGCCCTCTTAATCTTCTTATAAAAACTAAGGTTCCAACTGTGAATCAAATCACCAACCCAATATTTGAGATTCCAGTGGCATATTTTAAAAACTCTCTTCTATGGCCTATTTTATTTAGTGATGATATAAGAATCATTATCAAATAAACAAACACAACATGTAACATCATAATAGACAATATACAACATACATTTACAACTAAAGAGAAATAAATTAAAAACAACTTCGCTTGCCTGCACTATTGAAGCATGTAAAGCAAAATATGATGGTCTTTATATTAATGAAATACTTGTAAAAATAATAATAATAGATATCAATTTAACATTTATTTCTTGTTGCAACTGATGATCTTCCCCTGTTGCAGTAGCCTCAATGATGTTGTGAGTACACAACCAGGTCATCAATGAGCGCTATAGAGGCCATCACACCTGAAGGGGAAGAAGAAGCAATTAATGAAGTCATTTCTTAATTCTTTTCAAAATTAAAGAAAAAGAAAAAGAAATGATTTACTAGTTATATCATTAGAAACATCACATACCATTTTATGAAAAAACATTTCTGATGATAAAATTCATTGAGATAAGTGTTTTGTGTCTATGATTAATGAATGAATGTTATAGGTTAATAAATGATTTCTATGTGTTTCTTTATATACAAAATCACATATGTTTCTTTATGATTTTTTTTTCTATTGTCTATGCATGAATCCTAATTTGTTGATTTCAACTATTTTCTTGTAGATAGAGTGGGTAATGGGGAATTGAGAGTGATGTGCATAAGAATATAGCAATCCTGAAATGTATCTTAAAATTAGAAATAATTAATTAATATATAATGTGAATAAGAAAAGATAAATAAATAATTAATATATAATTAGGGACATTAATCTCTAAATTAGTCAAACTCATCATCTCACCTAAAATCCTTCTTGGCTACACGATTTACATTGTCAGGGTGACTGGTGTGGTTGGAAAGAATAACGATGTGAGGTTAACTAACGAATTTGAATTTTCATTTGGTGGTTTATTTTTCAGCCCATTTCAACTTACCCAAGTGAACTTCGGTTGTCATTCTTCCTTACTCTCATCCTGCTTTCGTGACCTCCCTCATGATTTCTGTCATATACCTAAATAATACTTACCCAAACAAGGGTAAAATAAAAATTTAATTGTTAATTTCATGCATAGAAGGAAGTGGAATAAGTTAATGTTTTCAACTATTACGACTCACTACTATACATATAAATAACATTAATTACTGCACCCCATACAATAGTCTATCGACCGTGGAATTCCACAATCCCATACGGTGATCGATCATTTGTTATATAGTTGACATCATAAACAGGGTTATCAGATGTTAATAATTTTCCGCGATTACATAGTTCATTGTTCTAATGGTCATGTATGACCCTTGCCATTGAATGTGGTGTAGGGATCAACGCTGCTATCGTTCTCATGCAGCCACCGGACATCTAGCAATAAAGTCATAACCTTTCCTTGGCGGAGAAGGCGACAGCTGGGTCATCTCTGGATTATTCCACCCATCTGGACTTACGGTTTTTGGACTGCAGTGAATGCCATTAATGTTGCAGGTCGCCGTCTCGGGATCACTAATAAGATCCACGGCAGAGCTTCTTCGTTCTTAATAGAACGGTTGGAGATTACGGGCCAGCTATCAAAGGGTTTAGGGTTTCATGTTATATGCTTTTTGACTCATTCTTTCTGCGGTTGTTTTCCATCCGGCTCTGGCCGCCTGCCTTCCATTCCTATAGTCGACTTCGATGTGAAACCCTGGTTATTGCTGCACCCAGACACGGCGAATACCTGTGGTTTCTCGCTCCTGCAGAACTTAAACAGGTAGCATTCGTTTTTCCTTTGCACCATTAACTTTAACAGGTATTTCTTTGTTTTCCTTGTACCATTAGTAAATAAGTTTTATCTCAGGGTTTTATGAATTGTGCTATCATTAATTTCTTTACTCTGGCGTCTCTGTTCTCAGGAATTCAATGGGCTTTCCGCCAATTTCATTTCGGCTTTGCGCGCAGAATCCACAGGTGAGTTCCGCGAACCTGCTTTAGGGTTAAATGTATGTTTATTGTTAGATCAATAATGACTCTTCCCCTTTTCCTGTCAGCTTATTTTACTACTTCCTGATGGGAAGATGTTTTCCTGTGATCTATGCCTATCGGAGGCGACCCCATAACTTGGAGCGAGGGTTCTGGTCTCGAAGGTCCTTGTGGCCAGCGGTATTTCCGCGCCTGGACGGAACTCAGAAATTTCTAATGTTTAATGTAGTATTTGTGTTAAATCCCAGAATGACATTCTGAGCTCCTACCGAGAGGATTTTGTTTATTGCCATACCAATTTACTGGCTCGGCAGACCATGCCGCGCACATGTAGTTTATACATACTATTTTGTCACTGTTATATGTATGAACTGTTGTATTTGACATTCTGTATATAATATGATATTCGGTTTCCTTCAATTCTGAAATGTGCTATGTTTCATTCGGCCAGATCTATAAATCCGGGACATTTATTTTCTGGGATTTATGTTGTTATTATCTGCTATGACATCGCTGTGCGCTTCAATAGGCACATTTGTTATTTCGTTATTTGCTATACTTTAATGTACAAGGTATTTAGAATGTGACCCTTGGATGGTCTTGGCGCCAGACTTACGGCGTGCCTGGACCGTCCTGACTTTCCATGGGTCTCGTTTGAAAGAATAACTGTGATTTTCCCTTTTTGTATATAAGAGAGGTATAACTCGGTTGTGTGAATTACTCGTCACTTTAGGTAATTGATTTAATATGAAATGTATTACCTCCGTCTTTCCTGAAATCATTATAAGATTTATTTTATTTGCTTGTTCGTGCTTCAATATCGTTATCCCGCATAGCCTTAACCCTTACGAGGGTTTGGATGGTTTACGGGTTGCATTACTCATTACTGTTGATACCCATGTTCTGTCTTTTCTTTGAGAACAAGTAATTATGGCTAATCGTTCCATCGATATCTTGGTTGGTTGATTAATTTGTGCGGACAATACACGTCTTAATTTGTTGTGATTACAGTACTGCCTGTGCATATTGTTCCGACTTCCTGCTTATTATTGTGTCGTTGCACTGCTGTTATATACATTGTAGTCGTAAGATATATATCATTTCGTAAGGATATACAAACGATAAACAATTTTCTTGATTCTCTGTTTTTTTGTTGAGAAACGACCGAGGTCGTACAGCACTCCTACTCGGTTACGATTTAGCGATTTTAATGAATTTTACTGTATTTCTGATTTCATTCTTGCGTTCTAGCATTAAATACTTATCAATTTTAACAGACTAAAATTGACTTTCTGTTCATTCTATAATCTGATATACAAATCGATTAATGTTTCTATAACCAGAATGAATCTTAGACTATAACAATTAACTGTATAAATTTAACTGTACTTACCTGTGCTAATATTGTCACAATCTCTCGTCCCTCTCCAGCATGGAGGAACTTACTTTATCGCTTGTTCTCCTCCCAACCATGAGATTCAGTCCACCAGAGTGAATCTCCCCCCAAGTGTTGAAAATAATACTGAGAGGGGGGGTGAATCAGTATTATCAGGATAATTATTCTTTTTCAAAACAACTGATATACGCTACTTCAATTTAATAAACCTGCGTATGTACGCAGTTATGCAGAAGAAAACCCGCGTATACAGAACATGCCTTTATTTTACTTAATCTTTCTGATGATGATTGTTAGTCAGTGATGCAGAATCCAATAACAGTATCCAGAGACAATAAAACAGAGCAGAAAGACAATCAGACACAAGAACACAAGATATAAGGTGGAAACCCAATGTGGGTGAAAACCACCTGCTGCAATTCGTCTCTATCTTCCTTTTAAATTAGAAAACATCTTTTACAATGTACTGGTGCAGTCTTTTTACCAGTACGCAGGCTGCAACCTGCAGAGAGCTACTACTCTCTCTCGTTCTCCAGTTTCTC
>APFE031556945.1:141755-171755 GCA_000404065.3 Pinus taeda
CCAGGGACCACTTTTCATCAATTTCAAACTGGATCCATGAACATCACACAATCATCAAGAATCAACCAATCTCCTTTCCACCAACTAGATCTGAAACAAGTAGATACTCCTCTGACAGCTGTACACAGAAAACTGTACCAGAAACCATATAGCAGAAACAGAACCCAAAACCCAGCAGCAATAAGCAGAAACAGCCAGATCACATATACGCAATTTTAACAGTCTGCAACTTGCGTGCATACGCTTCTGCGTATGGAACAACCTGCGTATACGCCCCTTTACTTCACCTAAACAGCGTGTATACGCGCCTTCGCTTCACTGAACCTGCGTACAGATCTATAAAGGACAATACACTCTTCCAGATATTCAATCACTAAATACCCAGATTATCAGACTTATAGATCAGACGAGCGCCACATCAAGCAGATCAAAACATACAGAGATACTATCATTAAGCTTAAAGATTATGACCCATGAAAAGACCTTGTCCTTCCTTTTGTGTTAAAGTCCCTCCTTCCTTCAGATCCAGATCTGCATCACCATCCAATATACCAGCTCTAACACTTTTCAGATCTTCAATAATAATCCAGATGGTAATATGTCACAAGATCTCCTTCCTCTTTTATAGCCCTAGGCCTTCCCCAATACCATGGTCCAAAACCACAACATTTCAATACCATGAACCCAAAAACTGTGGATCGGCACAATTGACGAGATGCCATGGTCCAAAACATAGGTTCAAGTTCCAAGATCTAACTGCCATGGACCAAAAGAATGATCACCAAGATATACGCGCTTTTGTAAAGTATAACCCGCGTGTATACGCGTCTTTGTCTAGATGAACCTGCGTATATGACTTTTTCTACTTTCTGAGTGCCTGAACTGAGATCTGTTACCAGAGAGGGTTGCCATCAAGGACAACACCTGTGCCATAGCTCCAAACCTGTGCCAATTTTCCAACACCAAGCTCTTTTGCCAGACCACTGTCTTCAGCAAAAGATATTACACAACTTGTGCCTGTGTTATCTGGTCCTTACTAGACTTAGCACTCTTTCCTTTCTCTTCTCTTGCCTTCTTTCCCCATTTGTTCATCAACAACCCGGGTCTTTTCCTTTTCCTTTTCTAAGGAAAAATAGGAAAACAGTTAGGGTCTTTTCCCTGTTAGCAACTGCTTATTAACTGGCAAGAAAGGAGGATAACTTCCTCATAGAAAGTATTATGTGTAATTACTCAATTTGTATTTTCATTTTGAATTAATAATATTCAAATCATTTTTCACAACAAAATAATAATCTTTGTCCCATATTTACTTACAATGTAAAACAGAAGATTTATTCCCGTAATTATCTGGTCATTACATCTCCTCCCCCTGAGATTGGACACCGTCTCGGTGTCTTCCAGTCATGAACAAAGCTGGATAAGTTTTCCTCATTAGTTCTTCATCCTCCCAAGTGGCCTCCTCAGGTCCATAATGTCGCCATTGTATCTTAACTTGGGTAATAACTCGTTTCCACAGCTGCACTTCTCTCCGGTCGAGGATGTTCAGAGGTTCGACCAGAACCTCTCCTTCCGGTTCGACCTGAGTTGCACAATTTTTTTTAAGTTAGTTTTTCTTTCAGTACTGAATCAACAGGTTTATTGTAGTAATAACTCCCACCTGAATATCTTGCCAACGGATTACATGCTTAGGGTCATAGACATATTTCTTTAGAACTGAGACATGGAACACATTGTGGACCCGAATGTGACTTGGCAAGGCAAGCTGGTAAGCCACCGGCCCAATCCTGGCCAAGACTTGAAAGGGTCCATAGTATTGGGGTGCCAATTTGGCACAGCCACTCCACTGTAAAGTACTCCTTTTAGCTTGAATTCTGATATAAATGTGGTCTCCAACTTGGTACTCCTTGAACCTTCTTTTCCGATCAGCGAAATTTTTCTATCTATCTTGAGCAGCTCTCAGATTAACGCGCACTCTTTTTACCATGTCTTCCATTTCCTTAAGCATCTCAGGTCCTAGACTCAACTTATCCTCGGGTCCTCCCCAGCTAGAGGGTGTACGACATTTTTTACCATACATGACTTCAAATGGACTCATCTGCGTAGAGGTATGATACCCATTGTTATACGCAAATTCCACCAGATGTAAATATTCCTCCCACAGCTTGGGTTGCTGCATAACATAAGCTCTCAACATGTCTTCCATCACTTGGTTCACCCGTTCCGTTTGACCATCAGTTTGAGGATGGTATGCTGTGCTGAAATTTAGTTGGGTTCCTAAATCAGCGAATAGTGTTCTCCAAAAGGCTGATGTGAACTTCACATCACGATCGGAAATTATCATTTTTGGAAGTCCGTGTAACTTAATTATATGCTGCATAAAAATATGAGCAATCTGTACAACTTTGTATGTGGATTGTACAGGTATAAAATGTGCAGCTTTACTTAACTTGTGTACTACCACCATAATAGAATCGTTGTTTCTTTTTGTCTTAGGCAAACCTGTGATAAAATCCATGGAAATGACTTCCCACTTCCATTCTGGGATAGGTAATGGTTGGAGCAGTCCTGCTGGATGCTGGTGCTCTGCTTTAATTTGCTGGCATTCTAAACATCGTGCCAAGTACTCGGCAATGTTCTTCTTCATTCCTGGCTAGAAGTACTCCTTTCGGATTGCGGTAATCATTTTCTAGTATCCCGGGTGTCCCGCATAATGGCTGATATGAAATTCATCCATAATCAGATTTTTTATTTGGTCTTGGTTTGGTATGTATAATCTTTGTTTGAAATATATCATTCCAGCATCATCTACCTCATATTCTTGTTGGTCTGTCATATTGACGGATTGCTGTATTTGCAGCTTTAGCTGCTGATATTCGTTATCTTGATTTGAGGCTTCCTTCACCTTCTCCAAGAAGGGATCCTTCCACCCACTAATAGAAATTTCATATAAATGTTGTACTTTCCGACTTAAAGCATCTGCTACCCGATTTTCCTTTCCTTGCAGATGTTTAATCTCGAAATCAAAGCCACTTAAAAAATCTACCCACCTTGCTTGCCTAGCATTTAAGGTGGGCTGGCTGAAATAGTTGGTTAAACTATGATGATCGGTAAGCAGCAAGAATTTCCTGCCCACCAGGTAATGCCACCACATTTTTAAGGCATGGATAACAGCAGCCAATTCCAAATCATAAGCAGAGTATTTCTTCTCATGCTCTTTTAATCTTCGAGACTCGTATGCAATCACTTTGCCTTCTTGCATCAGGACTCCACCTACTCCTTCTTTGCTTGCATCCGTACATACTACGTAATCTTTTTCAGGATCGGCTATACTCAAAATAGGTCATGTAGTGAGTAGATGTTTTAATCGTTCAAAACTTTTCTGACAATTTGTGGTCCAATGAAATGCTTTTCCCTTTTCCTGCAATGAGGTAATAGGATATGCCACTCTAGAAAAGCCCTCTACAAACCTCCTATAATAACCAGCCAACCCCATAAAGGATCGAACATCTGCCACATCTTTCGGTACAGGCCACTCCATTATGGCCTTTATCTTTTCCGGGTCTACTGCGATCCCATCTTTAGTAATTACATGACCCAAGTATTGGATTTCTTCTTTAAAGAAATCACACTTACTAAAATTTGCGTATAGCTGATGTTCTTGAAGTGTCTGTAACACTATTCTAAGATGTTCATGATGTTCTTTCATTATGCGAGAGTATATTAGTATATCGTCAATAAATACCAGCACAAATCTGTCCAAATAACGATGGAAAATACTGTTCATTAAACACATGAAAGTTGCAGGGGAGTTGGTCAACCCGAACGGCAACACCACAAACTCATAATGACCATATCTTGTTCTAAAAGCTGTTTTAGCGATATCTTCTTCTTTGATTCGGATCTGGTGGTAACCTGATCGCAGATCGATTTTAGAGAACACCATCACACCTTTTACTTGATCGAATAATTCATCGATCCGAGGTAGAGGATATTTATTCTTAATGGTCAACTTATTTAACTGTCGTTAATCTATACACATCTGGAGAGTCCCGTCCTTTTTCTTAACAAATAACACTGGGGCTCCCCATGGGGACACACTAGGACGTATATAATATTTATCTAGTAATTCCTGCAACTGCATTTTTAATTCAGTCAGTTCGGGTACACTCATTCTATAAGGTGCCCGTGACACTGGTGCTGCTCTCGGAACCAATTCAATGGTAAAATCTATGTTTCTTCTCGGTGGTAACCCAGGAATTTCTTCTGGAAATACATCTATGAATTCCTGAATCACAGGGATATTATTCAGAGCAACTGTTTTATCTTTAGAATTTGCATAACCCACCTGAATGGCATAGACCTGGCACCCTTTCCGAATACATTTTACGAGCTGGTTTGAGGTTATTGGTCGAACTTGCATAGGTCGTTTGATTCCTTGCATTTCTTTCCTGTTTCCATGCTGATCTCTAAAGTAAATAACTTTAGTTTTACAATCTACTAATGACCAGTGTTTTTCCAGCCAATCCATGCCAATTAGAATATCATAGGAGCCCAAGGGAAGTACGTTTAAATCAGCCGTTACTGGCTGTCCCGCTATAGTGAAAGAACAGTGCTTAATTTTTGCTGTCACTCGTCTTTTGGCTCCTGTAGCTAATTGTACCAGCCATGGGTTTTTAAACTTAACAGACTGTAAATTACAACGTTCTACCACCTTTGGGCTTACATAACTTAGTGTAGCCCCAGGGTCAATTAAAACAGAGACAGTAAGGTTTAAAATGTTACCTTCGAATTCGACCATGATTGGCTGATACTCCGCCTGACGGTCTTCCAAGGCCGCATTAATCCCGAGTACACTGCGTCCTATCTCGCCGACTGTTGAGGCTTCGTGAATTTGAGATAATTGTTCAGTCCCTTTTAGTTGTGGACAGTTTTTTATGTAATGCGGCCCTCCGCAACCCCAACATTGCACCGGGGGTCTTACTGTACCTTCATTGTCCAATCGTGCATGCTGTTCACTGACTTTAGACTCATTAGTAGGTCTAAATTTGGATGTGGTTCTTGTTGTGGTTCTGCTATTTTGTCCCTTACCATTTCCTTTACTTCCACTGTTACGATTTCCTTTGTTGTATCCTACTGATTTAAAGCCCTTTTTCTCATTCCATTTTCGACCAGCAGCTTCCCCTTTTTGCTTGCTCTGCTGATAACAGATTCTGGCTTTACGAATTACCTCGTTCATCGATTTTGGATTATCAAATTCAATCCTCTCTCGCATGTAGGGCGGTAAGCTGCTAACAAATCTTTGTACTTTTGCTTTTTCTTCCCTTATGTATGGCACATAGCGGAGTAAGGAACTAAAACGGGTGACAAATTCGTCCATAGTCTACTGCCCCAAACGCAGATCATGGAACTCTCTTGCTTTTTCATCGTAGAAGCGTTCAGTTAAATACCTTTCTTTAAAATATCTCTGAAAGTTATCCCAAGTAATAGTTTGTTCAGTAACTCCTTTTACTATTTTTACTTCTTCCCACCATAAGGTGGCTTTTCCCTGTAGCTGAAAGATAGCCAATCGTGCCTTAAGATTGTGGTCATATTCGTAAAGCTGGAAATACTTATTCATATTGATTAGCCATGCCTCGGCTGCTTCTTCTTGTTCCCCGTCAAAATGTGGTGGCTTAATTTTGTGAAACTCCCCTTGTAGCTCCACCCTTTGCCTTTTCGAAGTTTGTTGTTCAATTACATTATCGGAACGTTCCTCTTGTTCCTCTGATCCTTTAAGGGGTATATGATGGTTCTGTTCTTTAGACATCCTGGGCTGTTCAGTGCTAGGATTAATTGGTGGTTTATTCTATCGATCAGACAGACTCTTCAGGATCCTTTCTTGTTCCATTGTAAGTCTGGCATTGTCTTCCCGTAGCCTTGTCATCTCATTTTTAAGTTCTTGTACTGTTTCCAGGATGGCTTGATTTGTAACTCTGGCCTCTTCCCCAAGCTGTACCCACAGTTCAGGATTATGTTCAGGGCCAGGTGCCCCCTGTCCCATCATAGGTCGTCAAGTTGTGTTATCTGTTCTCCTCATGTTGTAGCTTCTGGAACTTTCTGATCCTGTACTTCATTCAAACAAGGTGAATGGGTAATGATAAGAAGATCCATAAAAAATTTTATTTATTTTTTTTAAATTGTCTCCATGAATTCATCTATCCTTACCCAGAGGCCTCAGTTCTGTAACTGGGCTCTGATACCACATGTCATATACCTAAATAATACTTACCCAAACAAGGGTAAAATAAAAAATTTAATTGTTAATTTCATGCATAGAAGGAAGTGGAATAAGTTAATGTTTCCAACTATTACGACTCACTACTATACATATAAATAACATTAATTACTGCACCCCATACAATAGTCTACCGGCCGTGGAATTCCACAATCCCATACAGTGATCGATCATTTGTTATATAGTTGACATTATAAACAGGGTTATCAGGTGTTAATAATTTTCCGCGATTACATAGTTCATTGTTCTAATGGTCATGTATGACCCTTGCCATTAAATGTGGCGTAGGGATCAACGCTGCTATCGTTCCCACGCAGCCACCGGACATCTAGCAATAAAGTCATAACCTTTCCTTGGCGGAGAAGGCGACAGCTGGGTCATCTCTGGATTATTCCACCTGTCTGGACTACGGTTTTTGGACTGCAGTGAATGCCATTAATGTTGCAGGCCATCGTCTCGGGATCACTGATAAGATCCACGGCAGAGGTTCTTCGTTCTTAATCGAACGGTTGGAGATTACGGGCCAGCTATCAAAGGGTTTAGGGTTTCATGTTATATGCTTTTTGACTCATTCTTTCCGCAGTTGTTTTCCATCCGGATCTGGCTGCCTGCCTTCCATTCCTGTAGTCGACTTCAATGTGAAACCCTGGTTATTGCTGCGCCCAGACACGGCGAATACCTGTGGTTTCTCGCTCCTGCAGAACTTAAACAGGTAGCATTCGTTTTTCCTTTGCACCATTAACTTTAACAGGTATTTCTTTGTTTTCCTTGTACCATTATTAAATAAGGTTTATCTCAGGGTTTTATGAATTGTGCTATCACTAATTTCTTTACTCTGGCGACTCTGTTGTCATGGATTCGATGGGCTTTCAGCCAATTTCATTTCGGCTTTGCGCGCAGAATCCACAGGTGAGTCCGCGAACCTGCTTTAGGGTTAAATGTATGTTTATTGTTAGATGAATAATGACTCTTCCCCTTTTCCTGTCAGGTAATTTTACTACTTCCTGATGGGAAGATGTTTTCCTGTGATCTATGCCTGTCGGAGGCGACCCCATAACTTGGAGCGAGGGTTCTGGTCTCGAAGGTCCTTGTGGCCAACGGTATTTCCGCGCCTGGACGGAACTCAGAAATTTCTAATGTTTAATGTAGTATTTGTGTTAAATCCCAGAATGACATTCTGAGCTCCTACCGAGAGGATTTTGTTTATTGCCATACCAATTTACTGGCTCGGCAAACCATGCTGCGCACATGTAGTTTATACATACTATTTTGTCACTGTTATATGTATGAACGGTTGTATTTGACATTCTGTATATAATATGATATTCGGTTTCCTTCAGTTCTGAAATGTGCTATGTTTCATTCGGCCAGATCTATAAATCCACGACATTTATTTTCTGGGATTTATGTTGTTATTATCTACTATGACATCGTTGTGCGCTTCAATAGGCACATTTGTTATTTCGTTATTTGCTATCCTTTAATGTACAAGGTATTTAGAATGTGACCCTTGGATGGTCTCGGCGCCGGACTTACGGCGTGCCTGGACCGTCCTGACTTTCCATGGGTCTCGTTTGAAAGAATAACTGTGATTTTCCCTTTTTGTATATAAGAGAGGTATAACTCGGTTGTGTGAATTACTCGTCACTTTAGGTAATTGATTTAATATGAAATGTATTACCTCCGTCTTTCCTGAAATCATTATAAGATTTATTTTATTTGCTTGTTCGTGCTTCAATATCGTTATCCAGCATAGCCTTAACCCTTACGAGGGTTTGGATGGTTTACGGGTTGCATTACTCATTACTGTTGATACCCATGTTCTGTCTTTTCTTTGAGAACAGGTAATTATGGCTAATCGTTCCATCGATATCTTGGTTGGTTGATTAATTTGTGTGGACAATACACGTCTTAATTTGCTGTGATTACAGTACTGCCTGCGCATATTGTTCCGACTTCCTGCTTATTATTGTGTCGTTGCACTGCTGTTATATACATTGTAGTCGTAAGATATATATCATTTCGTAAGGATATACAAATGATAAACAGTTTTCTTGATTCTCTGTTTTTTTGTTGAGAAACGACCGAGCTCGTACAACACTCCTACTCGGTTACGACTTAGCGATTTTAATGAATTTTACTGTATTTCTGATTTCATTCCTGCGTTCTAGCATTAAATACTTATCACTTTTAACAGACTGAAATTGTCTTTCTATTCATTCTATAATCTGATTTACAAATCGATTAATGTTTCTATAACCAGAATGAATCTTAGACTATAACAATTAACTGTATAAATTTAACTGTACTTACCTGTGCTAATATTGTCACAATCTCTCATCCCTCTCCAGCATGGAGGAACTTACTTTATCACTTGTTCTCCTCCCAACCATGAGATTCAGTCCACCAAACTGAATCTCCCCCCAAGCTCTTTTGCCAGACCACTGTCTTCAGCAAAAGATATTACACAACTTGTGCATGTGCTATCTGGTCCTTACCAGACTCAGCACTCTTTTCTTTCTCTTCTCTTGCCTTCTTTCCCCGTTTGTTCATCAACAACCCGGGTCTTTTCCTTTTCCTTCTCTAAGGAAAAATAGGAAAACAGTTAGGGTTTTTTCCCTGTTAGCAACTGCTTATTAACTGGCAAGAAAGGAGGATAACTTCCTCATAGAAAGTATTATGTGTAATTACTCAATTTGTATTTTCATTTTGAATTAATAATATTCAAATCATTTTTCACAACAAAATAATAATCTCTGTCCCATATTTACTTACAATGTAAAACAGAAGATTTATTCCCGTAATTATCTGGTCATTACAATTTCCTTGGTTTAATTTAGGATACCATTCTAGATCAAACCATATCAAATGTGATTCCAGATCAAACCAAAAGGAATTTCAAGATGATGGCAGTCATTGGTAAGATGCATTTAAATTTATTTGTAGAATGATGTTTTTTTGTTTTATATTCTTCTGCTTTGAAATCTCGTGACTTTATCTAGGTTTGTTGAAGAAAACTATTGGAAAATCTATGTTACATTTATTTTTTAATTTCCATTGTGCATTTTTTTCTCACTAGGAAAACTATATTTTATGCAAAAATATTTTAGGACTCAAAACAATTTATCATACCATCTCAAATTCACTAGGTTGCTTGCCTTGCCTGACCTCCTATGAATAGACCAGGCTAGAAACTGATTTAATATCGGATGTAATTCTAGATCAAACCAAAATGGATTGCAAGATGATGGCAGTCACTAATAAGAGACATTTAAATGCATTTTCATATTGACGAATTTTGTTTTAGATATGCTTCTATTTAGGATTCTTGAAACCTTTATCCATGTTTGCTGAATAAAACCACTCAAAATATATATGTTACATTTCTTTTTTAATGTCCTTTGTTTTTTTTTCCTAGCCACATTGGCTATATTTTATTGTAGTAATTTCGTAGGACTCAATTTAGTTTATGTAGAAATCGTATTTTATGCAAGGAGAAACAAAATCGAATATTATGTTAAGGGTTATTATAGCATTTATATCATGCATAAATACATTTTTTTCTTTACCCATTGTTGGTTTCAAATTCAAAGATCTCATGTGTAACCTATGTATCCCATTTGGGCATATTGTCATTACTGCAAATTACATCACTTTATAGAATCAATCATGTTCAGTATAAACTCTAATCCATTACCACATAAAGAACGAAAGTTGATTCCTCCAAAGGGAGTGGAAGAAGAATTTTGAATACTTTCCGAAGAAGATGTTAGATGATAAAAACAAAGACAAAAGAAGCAACAATTATCCATACAACAAAGAAATTCATAGAGAATACCTAAAATTGCTAAACATGATTCCTGGAGCAATGATGAAGTAGAGTCCAACGATAATGATGTCCAGGTCCAACTTAATAATACATGAAAACCTTATGAACTCTAATGTCTCTCATCTATATAGTTTGTTAGGGGAAAGGCTCCAATGTTTGATACAATTGCTCTTCTAAAAGGAGAAAATATTTAGATGAGATCATTATTTGCAAAGTTTTTGATGATTCCCATACAAGAAATGTAGAGTTGACATGCCTAGATCCTTGCAATGATCCAATTATTTACATTTTTGGTACTCATGACACAGACATGTATTATGGATGATGTTCTACTTATTCAAATGGTGTATGTGAATGAAAGTAGGAATCTTGTGTTGCACCATCCTTCATTGTTTGAAATACAATTACAATTATCTTTGAGTCGATTAGATGAATACTACACAAAAAACGTGCACTACAGTCATCAAGTGAGGATATTTCATGGTATAGTACAGATGTGACTTCCCATATTGGTAAATGGTCATTTTACTAAGATTGGAAAAAAGAAATTCATTTAAATGGATGTACTTATGGTACATAGCACAAACCCATGTGATTTTTGTAACACCCTCCTAGGGTAAACATGTGATGAGAGGCTACTATGATGTAATTCAACTTCACATGTATAATTAAGGAAGTGGAACTGACACATGCTACAGAACCTTCAGCGGCTAACCAACCCTTCCAAGTGACCAACCTGTGAGACAAATTGACATTTCACTGATATAGACCCTCAGCCACTCTGATGACAAGCATGCATGTGATTGAGGCCTTCCAGTCACTCCCACAACAAGGGATGCCAATTAATATGGACTTTTTCAGCTAGTTCATAACCAGTGACCCCAAATTTTGTGCCGCTTTTTCAGGGCTAAGACTCATGCCACTACCCATAACTTCATGAAACTTTCAGAAATGATAAATAGCAATGTAATAAGGCTACTAATGCAATCATTGGTACAATTACTTGATATGACCCCTACTAGCCATGACATACACTTCATCAAACATGCCACCAATATGTAATAAATAGGTCATAACAACAAATCTCAGCATAGGGGTCTCATACTTATCTAAGATTTGTAAAGAAGCAATTTTTCTATATCACAATAATTGAGTTATCATCTATTAGGTCATATTTAATTGTACATTCATTTGCAAATCAAAACATGATGAGATCCATACATTATGTATGTCATAAAACATACTCATAACCAACTTATAACCAACACAAATAACAAGGATATAACAACCATAAAAATCACATATGAACCAGTATATTTACACATGAAATACCAAGAAGAAAGAGCTCTTATTAATGGATGCATAAGACAAGCAGGTCTGAGACTTCCACAAACCACCCAACCATAGATTGGATGAACCAAATCTTTCTTTCAGCCAATCACCCTTGTGCCATATTCCATGCATGAGTTTGGGACTCACAAAAAAACCAATCCAAGTTTCCTGAGGATTTACCACAATCCCCATTGGATCACTAGGCCCTAAACAAGCATGGATGCCATCAGATTTCTCTACCTACACCATGAGGAATTTGTCTTCCTCCTAGTCTCTAGGCTTTACCGTATACCCCGCCATTCACTAGTCGAGGATTCCTAGCCCCAATCAAGACTCCACCCTCTAGGATTTACAGTATATCCTACCATTCATCAGTCGAGGATTCCTAGGCCTAATTGAGGGAACACACCTCTAGGATTTACCATAGATCTTGCCATTCGTCGGTCGAGGATTCCTAGGCCCACCAAGGTACATAAGTTTCAACTTTACCGCAATGCCACCTTCTCTAGTCCAGGGATTCCTAAGCCATGTATTCTTCTCCAGAGACCACCTCACTCATTTTAGAAACCATCTAGAAATCCCGCTTAACTAAATAAAAAAGAACCCATCAGACCATGGCTATCTGGAAATCGAAAGGAAAGGCTGAAAATCACTGTCAAACCTGGAAAAACCCATGACAATGACAACAATATAACCAAATACTCACATTCATGTACCATGCATGCCAAATCTAGCAAGGAAATCACACATGAAAATCGATACCTGCAAGTAATCCCACTGTAGCTACTTGATCCTACTATTCCTTGCTTGATCTTTTCTTCCCTTTACCTTCTTTGTCCTTTATTTGATTTCCTTAATCCAATGCTAGAGTGCTCTAAGAATGATATAAGTTTCCAAGAGTGAGAGAGAGAGAGAATAGAGAGAGATCCAAAATTGAATTGACAAAAGGTACCAACTTATCCTCAAAAGCCTTTTTATTAATGAGGCCTCTATTTTTTTCAATTTTCCATTATTTTCCTTCATTTTCATCCTCACATGCAACTTGTGACCTTTCACCTTCCTTTTCTCCTAATTTTCAGTATTTTCATAAATAAAATACCAATTAATGCCTCATGCCTTCCCACAGCCTTTTCCTTTTCCTTTGCCAATTTCCTTAACCGTAATAAACCAAATGAACACCCACACTAGGATGTTCTACCTAACAGTCAGCTTGGAATATGTGTCACATGACCTTGGTTATTATTTTTCCTTTGTTAACTTTATTACATGGAATTTTGACCAGGGGTATTACAGAACCCTCCCCCTTGGGGGAACACCATCCAACCAACAAGAACGTTGAGAAGCAAAACACACTACCCATGGAGCTTTATAATTTAGCCTGATGCAGTATTTACAATGATCAACCTGCTGAGAAGCAAACCAACATGACACATAACAACATAACAACCATAAAAACATGACACCCATATCATTTATTAGAGCTTTATAGCACAACTCATGGAGGTATTTACATCTATATACATATTTACATTTACCAAAACATCACACCAAAACATATACCAAAAATATTTTCTCAACCAGCGAATAGAGAAGGATACATAACTTGCATCTGATCTACCATCTCCCATGTAGCTTCATTGGGCCCAAAGTGCTTCCACTGCACTTTAACCTACTCAATTGCTTGGTTCTAGAGCATGAGCATCTTTTTCTACAATAAACACTGAGGTTCTAGCTAGAATTCTCCATTTGGCTCAACCTCCAGTACAAACCAGTCAATCACGTGATCAACATATTTAACATACTTATTAAGCATAGGGGTCTCATACTTATCTGAGATTTGTAAAGAAACATTGCTTATGTATCACAATAATTGAGTCATCATCTATTAGATCATATATACATTGTACATTCATTTTCAAATCAAAACATGATGAGATCCATACATCAAGTCTATCATAAAACATACTCATAACCAACATATAACCAACACAAATAACAAGGATATAACAGCCATAAGAAGCACATATGAACTAGTATATTTACATATGAAATACCAAGGAGAAAGAGCTCTTATTAATGAATGCATGAGGCAACTAGGTCCAAAACTTCCACGAACCACCTAACCATAGATTGGATGAACCAAATATTTCTTTCAGCTAATCACCCTTGTGTCATATTCCAAGCATGAATTTAGGACTCACAACAAAACCAATCCAAGTTTCCTTAGGATTTACCGCAATCCCCACCAGATCACTAGGCCCTAAACAAGCATGGATGCCATCAGATTTCTCCACCTACACCATGAGGAATTTGTCTTCATCCTAGTCTCTAGGCTTTACCATATATCCCGCCATTCACTAGTCGAGGATTCCTAGCCCCAATTAAGGCTCCACCCTCTAGAAATTACCGTATATCCTGCCATTCATCAGTCAAGGATTCCTAGGCCTAATTGAGGGCAGACACCTCTAGGAATTACTATATATCTCGCCATTCATCAGTCGAGGATTCCTATCCCCACCGAGTTACACAAGATTCAACTTTACCGCAATACCACCTTCACTGGTCCAGGGATTGGAGACTAAGATAGAAGTGTGCATAGAGGTTTGGTGTTTGAATTTCAAGGGCCACAAGCACGATAAAGATCATTTTCCAATATACGCAAATTATATTATGGGGGTGGGGAAATTCCCCTGAAGCCAGAATCCCCAACAGGGTCGAGCACGGGAGTTGTGCTATGGTGTTCCATTTGCCAAGTTATTGGGCAACATGTGATGGATAACTGCGACTTGCTCCAGACGTTCGTTCAAACACCTCCGCCGTTGTTCTGTAATTTCTACAAGTCTGTGGGGCACGATGAGCACCACTTTCAAAGCTATGAGCTCATGATGGAAAGAACCCCTACTTACCATATGCAAGTAGAGACTCAGCCTCCAAATCAAAGTGCCAAAGGAGCGCGTGGAGGTTTTCAGGGCCGAGAACAAGGCCGAGGAGGAGGACCTAGTGGAGGTCACGGTCTAATTATCTGCTACAAATGTGGACAATCAGGGCACTTTGCACAAGATTGCTTTCCTACACACCCTTCATGTCAATAGTGCAGACAGTTCGACCATTCTATAGAAGAATTCTTGGTGTTAATATCTAATATGTAAGAGAAGAAACCATAGCCTCAATAGCCTACGCAGAATTTACAAATGATGAGGGGTTGATCCCAGGGAGGAGGATCATAGCATTAATATTGTGCTAAGAAGCGGTATGATGATTGGCGCAGATAAGGGTAAGTAGCCTGAAGAAGATGGATGGGTCTGCAAAGCTCCAGAGAAGGAAGTTGGCTTTGATCTTAATCGCGCTAAGGAAACATTCATGGAAGCCAAGAAGAGCTTTGCTGAGGCCTCCACCTCAGGAAGCCAGGACAAGGTGCAAGAAAACAGTGTGACACAAGAGGTTGATCCGTCCGTACTCACTACCTTTTTGGAAACCTGCATAAAGTTACTGTGCAATAGGAAGATTGTGGAAGGATTGCAGGACCTAATATACAAGTGTGACAATAAGGAAAAGACTCCTTTAGAGCAGTGTACAGTCACAAAAATCAATAAGCATAAGGCACGCACAGGGAAAGAGATGAAACTAACAGCATAGGTAGGTGATTATGAAATGGACCAGGCCATTTTGGATTTGGGGTTTGATTTGAATGTCCTAACAAAACCAAAATGGGAAAGGATGGGGAGACTTGCAATGCAGTGGTATCCGATTCATCTCAGGATGGCGAATCAGTAGAAAATCATCCCAATGGGATGCTTATGTAGAGTAACTATTGATATCAATGGTTTGAGTGCAGTAGCAGACTTTGAAGTTATAGAAATTTTCGATGACAGTAATCCCTACCCTACACTCTTGGGAACCGACTGGGTTATTGATATGAATGGGGTCATTAATCTGAAGAAGAGGACAATGTCATTTGAAAGAAAGTTGCTTAGGGTTATAATGCCAATGGATCTTGCAGAAGGGGCGTGCTATACTGAACTAGTCCATTATTATGTGGAAAGTGACGATGATCTGGATCAAATCTACAAGATAACAGCGTGAGATTAGGATTGGATCAATCCAACAACAGATGGATGGATTGCATGGGACCAGGAGAGTTCCTTCACTTCTGATTTAGATGAGGAATTAGAACATTGGAAAAACCGCTTACATGAAGGTTTTACATTGCGATGCAATATGTTGAAGAGGTCACTGCGCTGTGTGTCATCAGAGGTAAGAAAGTTACCTTATTATGATGGTTTGACTGATGTAGATATGTTTTTAGATGAATTTGAGCGTGAAGTCCCTAAGGACCATCACTTTCAAGGCTTGGAATTTGCACTGCGTGCTACGCCTGCACGATGGTGGGGTAAGCATAAAGATAGTTTTACGGGATAGCGAGATTATAGAAGAATGATGAAGCTACGATTTGGGCATGCTAATACCAAAATAACTGAGAAGTACAATGGAAGACATGATCCATGTGATCACCTGGAAAAATGGACTAAGGCGTGGGGAACATAATCTCATCCAAAGTGGGTACATATCTTTTTTCATACCTTGGATCTGATCCCCATGAACTGGTACCTCGAAACAGAGCTCTACGACGGCACTGTAGAATGGGATGTATTAAAGGAAGGATTCTTATTGGCTTTCAGCTGCAAGGACGTATTTGTAAGCATCGATGAAGTGCTGCAAGAAATTAAAGAAGTTATCTTCGGAACACCGAAGGAACCTATGGAATGGACCCAACTAGATTGGAGCACCAAGATGCACCACACATTGGAATGCTATAATGTGATCGTTGAAGAGGAGGAAAAGGACCTGAGGAATATCAATATTCTGAAGACAAAAGTGCATTGCGAAGTCAAAGGCCCACAAGTAGAAAACCCATACATCTATGCACCTTTGAAAATGAAGCAAGTAAACATTGGCATTGAAAAAGAACCGAAGTTCACAAAGATTGGAGATTATTGGGACGACACTACAATAGATAAAGTTTTTGAATTACTACGTGAATACCAGGATCTCTTCCCCACTAAGTTTTCATTTATAAAGGGCATAATTGGTTATTTGGGCATTATGAAGATCACATTGAAGCGAGACGTGAAGCCTATTAAACAGAGGTCATATCGCCTTAACCCTAAGTATAAGGAAAAGGTTCACCAAGAGCTAGATATAATGTTGGAGGTAGGCATTATCGAACATGTTGAAGAGTCTGATTGGGTGAGCCCGATGGTGGTCCAAGAGAAGAAAAAGAAGGGTGAAATAAGGATTTACATAGATCTGTGGAAGCTTAATGATGCATGTGTTCATGATCCATTTCCAACATCGTTTACAGATGAAGTGTTAGGAAATGTTGGAGGGCAGGAGGCTTATTCCTTCATTGAAGGATTTTTCGGGTATCATCAAATTAAGATTGCCCTAGAGGATAGAAGAAAAGCCACCTTTGTGACAGAGTGGGGTTGCTTTCAATACACTATTATGTCGTTTAGATTGAAGAATGCATCTACAATATTTTCCTGCATAGTCATAGCAGTGTTCAAAGAATTCATTCATAAGTTCCTAGAAGTGTACTTTGATGACTAGATGGTGTTTGGCTTGGTGAAGTGCCATGTAGCAAGTCTGCGTCTTATGTTGGATATATGTCAAAGATACCAGATAGCGTTGAACTTGAAAAAATGTATGTTTTGTGTTCCTTTTGGGATCTTGTTGGGTCATGTTGTGTGCAAGCAAGGATTGATGGTAGACCCTGCAAAGGTTGCGGTGATTGTGAACTTGGCGGCCCCTAGGAATGTCAATCAGCTGCGTGCGACGCTAGGACACATGGGATACTATAGAAAATTCATCAAAGCTTATGCTCAAATTACCGCGCTCATGGAGAAAATGCTAAAGAATGATGCGACATTCTATTGACATGAAGATTGTCAGCGCATATTAGATGTGTTGAAAGAAAATATTGTAACTATACCAATAATGGTATTTCCCAATTGGAAAAAGTAGTTTCATGTACATGTGGATGCTTCTTGCATTGCGTTGGGTGTAGTACTCACACAAGCAGGTGAAGGAGAACTAGACCATACCATAGCCTTCGCAAGTAGGAAGTTATCCAAGGCTAAGAAAAATTATTCAACAACAGAGCATGAAGGGTTGGCCATGTTCTAGGCATTGCAAAAATTTAGGCATTATCTATTGGGAGGACATTTCAAAATGTATACAGATCATTCTGCCTTAAAATACCTGGTCAACAACCCTGTGTTGGGGGGAAAGATTTGCAGATGGCTTTTATTATTTCAGGAGTATGACTTTGAAGTCATAGTGAAGCTGGGAGGTTGAATGTTGGACCTAACCATCTGTCGTGAATTGAAATAGGTGAAGAACCCAGTAATTTGGAGGAATGGTTGCCCGATGCGCAACTCTTTGTGGTACATGTAGCTGATAACCATTTTTATGATATTATTCACTTCTTAACTACAGGGATTGCAACTAAAGGATATATGAGTCAGTAGAAGAAAGAATTAGTAGTACACGCAGTCGATTTTTCGGTCATTGCAGGACATTTGTACTAGATGGGTACAAATGAGAAATTGCAGAGATATGTATCAGACTTTGAGCATGATAGTATCCTTATTGAGGCTCATGGAGGAGCTGTAGGTGGCCATTATGCAGCAAAAGTAACCGCGCAGAAGATTTTGCATGCAAGTTTATGGTGGCCAACTTTGCACAAGGATTCCAAAGAATATTGTAAGGCATGCAATGCATGTCAAAGGACTAGAAAACCCTCACAAAGGATGAGCTACCCCTACATCCTCGGGTATCTTTATAGGCATTTGAGAAGTGGGCAATTGATTTTATCGGACCAATTCGGCCATCTGGCAAGAAAACAGGCACGCGCTACATTGTCACTGCGACAAAATATTAAACCAGATGGGTAAAAGCACAGCCAGGAAAGGACTGTACAGGGCTACGGCAACAAAAATATTTTTTCAACATGTCTTAACTAGGTTTGGATGCCCGAAGGTTTTGATGAGTGACAGGGGTATGCACTTTCTGAATGAAACAATTAGCATGCTAACAGAGGAATTCCAGGTCTACCATTAGAAGAGTGTACCGTATCACTTGCAAGAAAATGGGACAGTTGAAGCTTTTAACAAAATTTTGGCAAACGCGCTAACAAATATTTGTAACGTGCAATGGAATGATTGGGATTTGCGCGTACCTATGGTGCTATGGGCCTATAGGACAACCTATAAGAAGCTAACAGGACAAATGTCGTTCAGATTAGTCTATGGGGTCGAAGCAATAATTCATATGGAATACATTGTATCGAGCCTGTGCATAGTAGCTTTGACAAATATGGTGGATCGCGAGGTCTTGGAAGAATGGCTCACACAACTCATGGAGCTAGAGGAGGACTGATTTTTGGAAGGATTCCACCAACAAGTAGAGAAGGAACACAAAAAAGCATGGCATGATTTCCATATCAAGCTTCACACATTCAAGGTAAATGATCTTGTCTTTCTATATGATAGTAAGTTCACTAAATTTTCGGGTAAATTCCATATGCATTGGCTAGGACCATATATTTTCAAGGAAATTACAAATGGTGGCACAATTCACCTCACGAAGCCTAATGGAGATCAATTCCCAGGAAAATTGAATGGGAGCAGGTTGAAGTTGTATACGGGGGATCTTGCGATGTGACTATATGGTAGTAGGATACTCTTAGTACTTCAGGAAGTTGTAAGGGAGTGTGGGACTATAAAATACATTGCCCAGTTTGGAGGAAAAGGCAGTGACCTGGCTACACGATTATTGATGAGGATGCAACAAATGAAGCTTCGCTCAGGACGTTGTGCGAGAGGGAAAGGTATCGCGTAGCCCAACAGGAAAATGATGGTTAGAGTTACTATTCATGATGGGATGGCCAGAAATTGGTTAAGAGGAGCAGAGAGGTGGCAATTAAGGAAAAGATCTTTGAAGATCTGCCACCTTAGAAGCATTTATTATGATAATTTTGGGGGGAACGGTCGGATTTGAATTCAAATGCCCCTATAAATTGAACATGTTGGTCCAACAGAGAACACTTTACATTCTAAGCATTGTTGGAGCCTTTTGTTGTCTAAGGAATATGAGTTGAGCATTTTGGGAAGAATTTTTGCCACACCCCTCATTTGTGAACTGTTCAGAAGAAACCCGTGAGCTATTCATTGAAAGAATGCTTTCCACTAACCCTATCGAGGCTATGAGTTCAGGTGTTGTTGTTTCTGATGCACCAAGATGAAAAGTTACAAGTATGGAAGCTCCAACCTCTGTGCCTACGACACCAATATTGCCTCGGTTGAAGCCCACCACTACAAAAGAAAAACAACCCACTGCAAAGGCGAAGCACTCCACAAAGGACAAACAGAAAAATCCCGTGACAATGTGAATGTCGCCAAGAAAGAATCCGTAGGTGCAGTAGAAGGAGCAAAAGGGTAAGCAGCTGGAGCAAGTCGTGGACCTAGATGAGGAAGATATCCAGGGTATCAAGGATGTCGACGCCAAGGGGGTAGAGCCTATGATGAGGCTACCTGAGTATATCCCTCCGTGGAAAGGAAAAACTAAAGTAACGAAGGATCCTGATTCAGAGAAATTTGTAATTTTGACACCTTTCATGTCTGAGCAAGTTGCGTTCGAAGGTCCTCGTCTAGCACACATTTCATTGCTTAATATGGAGGATTGGGACCTCGCGGACCATGCAAGATTTCTGCACTTGGCGACTCACAAGAATATGTAGAAAATTTACTATGTTGACATGGGGGTTACAATGTCGGAGCCCATGAACTGGGTCCGTGGTGTTGAGAAATCAAGGTTGCTCAATCAGCTATTAGTGTCGCATTATCATCATTCCAGCATCAACACTGTGCTAGCTCCTCGCGCTAGTCAACGATGGGTACCTATGTCTAGGTGAGACTATCCCCATCATAGACATGTTGATCCATAAGGTAACAAGGTTGTCATACAAAGGGGAAAACCCTACCAAATATTTTGGGGGAAAAACCAGAGAAAAAGATTTGGCAGATAGAATAAAGAAAGAAGTTGGTTTGATAAAAAAGTCATGAGGATACTCTATCACATCCATCTCAGACCTAGTAGTACAATTGGTTGCCCATATTCTAGCCGAAAATTTAATGACAAAATGTCGGATGGATGAATTTTTGGCATCGTTCATATCGCTCACAGCTCAGTGCGTGAAAGGTGTACAATAAAACTAGGCCAAGTATCTCTGTCAAGAGTTCCTTACAAACTACCGAGAGGCCCAAGGGGAGAGCAAGTTATTTCATTATGCCTGGTTGTTGGTGTTTATCATTCTGGTTGCTTGGAAGTTACCGGAGGATAACTAGTTTCCTCCCCCCAAAGAAGAATTGCCTGAGGCAACGCGGTTTGCCTTGTTGTGGGCCACAAAATACCCAAAGTGTATTAAGAAACCAAATATATTTTGGGTTTTAATGGATATGGACCTTCACATGGGGGTTAATCAATGGCCACAGTTGTCTCCCACCTTGTTCACATAGCTATCAGTGTATGAGGAATTCAAAGTCGATTTCCATAGGGTCTCGACCAAAGCGCGTAGAAACCCTTAGGAGAAATGGCACCAGTTGCCTTATATGATGACGGACACAGATATATAGGAAGTTGTGGGGCTTTGGGCTCTAGAATGGTGTGCACCTATGGAATTAGATGTAGGAGAAAGCATAGGCACAGAAAGATTTGTTGCGCAAAAGTGGAAGGATGCCTCTGAAAAGGTTGTGTGCGCATTGACAGAACAAAAGAAGAAGGAAGTTGTTAAGGTAGCTACGGAGAAGGCTTGAATGGAAAAAGAGAACACTTCTAAATCACGAGCAGAAAATGATTAGCAGGAGTTGTAGGAAGGCAACAAATAGGCTTCGCCCAAAACAAAAGAATAAGAGTTGTCAAACCAGGGCAGACGTGGTGACGAGGGGCAAAGAACCTTGTTCATTCTGAAGAAACGAGGGAAGGAATAGACTGGAGGATCGCGAAAGAAACAAAAGTCTGATAAGTAGACACATGTCAATCCAATGATATTGACTGAAGGCAATGTCGATGAGATCAAAGATAAAGTGCAGGATACAACAACACAGGTGTTGTAAAAGTTCAAACAACAATACATGTAGGTGTTGGGGAGCACCCAAAAGGATTTGCATGAGCTGCAGATCTAGGTGAACAAGATTTAGATGGATGTCAAAAAGGCAAGCGGTGCCCAAGCGAGCCTGACGTAGTGTTGTGTTCGCGTGGAGTCGAATGAGGGTCGTGCGGTGCTTCACACAGTGAAAGATATGGGACTAACCCTTGTCATGCTGCCACTAGAGTCCCTTCATGCACTACATCAGGGGGTCCCTAATGAGCCAAAGATCAGAGAAAAACGCACACCCACTATGGTCAGTGAGTTTAAATTCAACAACGAGCAACTCTTCACAGAAAAACTCAGGCTTTGAAGGAATAGGAGGAGTTGCGGACATAGCGCCAGAGCCTAGTCACAGCAATTGAGCAGGCCTGCAAGTTTGTGTTTGAGCTCAATATACCCAAAGATGTAGATGCCTCCGCTAAATTGAGGAATTTGGTTGTTGGAGTGCGTGCGTCAAAATAAAAGGTTGATAAGGTGACTTTCAATGTACGGATGAAAATATCTGAGCTACAGTTGAAGTTGCAGCCGACCACACCACCGGAAGTTCGAGAACAAAGAGGTGCAGTGATCAAAGAATCCATGCCTCAGCTAGGTGTCATAGTTCAAGGTTACGAACAGCTCTTCATTCAGGTAATGGGCCTTCAGGATACACTGCAGGAGGATCCTACACTGAAGTAGTTAAACACAGAAATTAGGGAAGCATAGCAGAAGTACGACAAGATCAGTACGACCACATGAACGTTGGTGCTAGTCAAGTGCTTCATGGGCTTGCAGGAAGGTAAGACAAAATCGATGCAAATCTAGGAGTTGCAGAAAAATTAGTCCTTGCTTAGAGCCCAGCCTGAGCCTTAGACAAAGGAAGCCTGCCAGTTTTCACAAAATATTCATGAGAATTTGAAGGCAATGTAGCAGACAAAGAAGACTATGCAACTGGCAGTAGAGGGGCCAACCACAAAGAAATTGGTCCAGGAAGTACAACAAGCAGCAGAACAGAGTACCGCAGAGCTTCAGGTGTTGAACAAGGCATTCAACGAAATCCACCAAAAAGTGGAACAAATAGCTCAGTGACTCGAGGAAGAGTCACGATATTTATGTTAGGGGCCTGTTGGGATGGTGTCCCTGGGGGTAGAACTAAATTAGACTTGGTCATTTTCGTAAAGAATTTTGCAAAAGATGAGAAGTCTTCGCGATATGTGGATGCAGAGTGCGTAGATGAATAAGAGTCAAAGGGGCTTAACCCCCTATTTTGGGTAAATTTTTGAGTCGGTTTTGAGATTCACCCATGGTCCGTAGACCATGGCATTCTATTGAAAAGTCTATAAATAGTTGAGTCTTAGCGAGTCTTAGAAGTAAGTTTGGATAGAGAATTGGGTACATTGAAAGAGTTTTGTTCTCTTAGGAAAGAGCTAAGGCAGGAATGCTCTCTTTACTACGCTTAGATAGAGAAGGGAAGGCTCCTACATCTGAGTGTGTAGGAGGCATGGGTAGAGTCTACAGCTGAGTGCGTCAAACCCCTGCAACTGTGTGTCCCCCCAGGGAAATGATCTTGTTGAGTCATCAAATAAGTATTTAATTAAAATACTAAAAAGAATTGTTTCTGACCACCACAATAATTGGCATATTTCCCTCTTCAATGAACTTTAGGCTGATAGGGTCACCCCTAAAGTTGTCATTGGTGACTCCCCTTTCTTCCTTGTTTATTTGCAGAAAATCCATTTTACACCCTAATATTTTTCTTCCTTCTCTGCAATTGTCTCAAAAATTCCAAGAAGTCAAGTCTTCTACCATGAAAAATAGAATAGATGCTTTATTAAAATTAGAAGAAGTAAGAGAATAGTCAAAACATAAATTGCGCCAACACCAATAGTGTGTCAAACATTGGTTTGATAGAAAATCTTCTTCTAACATAAATATAGAAGTAGGAGACTTGGTTATAAAATAGGATAAATCCCATGAGGAAAAAAATGGAACATTCCAAATCTTAGAGGCTATGGATAGGACCATTAATTGTTATAGAAAAGATTGGTCCCAGTACATTTCATATGTAAATTTTGGAAGGTTGGGTTAAACCTCTTTCAGTCAATGGCCAACTTTTAAAGAAGTACTTTTCTTGAGTCCCTTATGGGATTTTGTTTCTTTGTAAATATGGTTTTTCTTTGTGCTTTTTAGTGTGCTTTTTAGTTTTCTTATTTTTCTGATTTTATTTTGTTTTGCTTGAATTTTTCCACAACCATAAAATACATGTAGTCATGTTTGGAAAAAAAAATTGTTTCAAGGAAATATTAAATTTGATGTTGCTTATTTACGTCTTAATTTTATGTTTTGTTTCTATAACTTCAGCAGAAATTTTATGTTCAAAGTTTCTAATTCTTTTAAAAAGAAATCCAAAAAAAAATGTCATAAAATGTTGTTTTATATAAGAGACTCTTGGTTATCAATAGACTTCTTTTGTAATAATAGTATAATTAATATGTATGTTGGTGACTTTTTAGGCTTTTCATGCCATTCCATCTCTTAAGGAGATATAGATCTGCTTCCCTATCAACTAGCAACCAATTTCTCATGATGTTTTCCTTTCTTGTGTTGTTTTGCTAGGATAAAAGTGATCAAGTAAGACTCATGAAAGGACATCTATGTCGAGGCTATAGACATCTGATAGCAGTAGTGGTTACGTTTATTGATGGGCCTCCAAATTAGGTACAAATTAAGGCTCATATAACCTTTCTTAGGAACATAAAGGCTATAATAAATCTCTCCTTCTACACTTAATAATGTTTTTTAGCTTTAATATGTTCTTAAGAAGGTTTAGAGATAATTGCATATTATGTGCCTAGTGTTATTTATTTTTGCAAAATATTAAGAGAATATTGAGTAAATTATGAATGAGATAATATAGGGACTTGCTTCGTGCTACAGGATGGACCAAGATTGGATAATAAATGAACTAAATATCATGAAATTATTCAACATATTTTGGAGATCCAATGATTGAGAAAATCTAGGAATGTGTTCCCTATCATTGAATGAAGATTCCTATGGTTGGGAACTAGATCAACTTTTTGATGGATTTTGGAGGGGAAAGTTATCCTTTCAAGGAGTATGCTTCCACATCAATTTATATAAGTATAAATTCGAATTAGCCTCTAGGGGCATATATTTTTTAGTCTTTTTGAGGATAAAACTTGTTATTTAGCAGCTCTACTTTCAATTCTAGTAGGATGTACTTCAATTAACTCTAATAATGTAGTTTGGTGCCATTTTTAGCTTCTAATGCTTCGTTTCATTCATAGGACTCTGAGTATCCTTGGGCTTGGCCATCTCAGGAGCCTCGATGCCCTGGTGTACAATTTCTTTAACTTCTTTGAATGTTTCATTCACTTGCATCTCTTATCTATGCATTTAGTATTCATGCTTCATTGTTGTAGGTTCTATTCATTAAATGATTGAAGTAAGTTGTTTTAAAAATTAATTATAGATTCACAAGCATGATTGATCCTTATAAAATATTTTCAAATTCACATCCATGATTGAACTACTTGGATTGGTTTACTAGTTCACAATTCTAGAATTTCTGGAAGACTCTTGTAGCAAAATACAAGTAATTTTCTGTCGAATTTTAGCACATGTTAATGAATCTATTTTGATTTGTTTTCCACTTATATTGATTCCTAAGAACATTCAAGGTAATAACAAAATTCACCCCATAGTATTTTCACTCGATCAGGTTACTAGGCATTTGGTAGGTTAACTAGCTCATTGCTTCTTGAATTTTTGGTTTTTATAGTAATTTTATGCTAATTTTTAGCACATGTTAACAAGGGTATTTGAGTGATTCCACTTGTATTTAAGTAATAGGACATCCTAATTAATAACTGTTGGGATGGGGTCCCTAGGGATAGAACTTAATTAGGCTTAGTCATTTTTTAAATAATTTTGTAAAAGATGAAAAATCTTCGTGATATGTGGATGTGGAGCGCGTAGATGAATAAGAGTCAAAGGGGATTAGCCCCCTATTTTGGGTAAAGTTTTGAGTCGGTTTTGAGATTCACCCATGGTTCGTGGACCATGGCATTGTATTGAAGTGTCTATAAATAGTTGAGTCTAAGCGAGTCTTAGAAGTAAGTTTGGATAAAGAATTGGGTACATTGAAAGAGTTTTGTTGTCTTGGGAAAGAGTTAAGGTAGGAAGGCTCTGCTTCCTGTGCTTAGATAGAGAAGGGAAGGCTCCTACAGTTGAGTGCACAGGAGGCCTGGGTAGAGTCTGCAGCTGAGTCCATAGACCCTTGTAGATGTGTGCACAAGGTAAGAAGAGTCTGTAATCAATGAATTGAAGATCAATAAAGACAGTTTTATGAAGAATTGTTGAGTATTTCCGTTTGTATCTATTTATGTTATATGATGACAATGAATGACATGTTTTATGAAATAATGATTGAATTCTACGCGAATTTACTGAATCTATCTTAATAATGTATGAAATGAATGCTTATCCACTTCCACGAAGTTTCAAATCATTTCTCTTATGTTTTCTGATGAATTAAGTAGATCTCCATGAACTCCAATCTAGGGTTACATTTTGATGCACGTAAGTAGGTAAATCAAATGTTTAAGGTCCACAACGACTGATCATGAACCTCCACAAAGGTCTAAAGGCCGCCTTAATTGAGTTATAGTAACGAGCCCTAGAATTCAATCTATCTGTATGATGGAAGATCTAAGGCACCGGAAGACATCACACTAGTCTCTGGATGTAGAAACTTGGTTCTTGCATCCCCTAATACTGCTTTGGGTGAGACTACAGCCTGCGCTATGCAAGTTGTTGTTGAAAGGGCCAGAAATGTAGGGTTTTATTGGTTGGAAAAACTAACTCTAAACTTGGGTCAGGTACCCCCTAAGCCAACAATAACAAAATTTACTCCATCTCCTTTTCAATTTATTTTCTTAGTCATTCGGTGAGATAACTCAGAGGATAGACTAGTTGGTAGACTAGGTATTTTAATCTTTTCAAGTATAAAAATCATAACCTTTTTGTGGTGTGAAGGTACTACTATTGATTATCAAGCTTATAATTTTCATTTACACTTATTATCCTACCACCATTTCTTTCATTTCTAACTCAACAACCCCTCCAAAACATTGTCCATTAAGAGTACATTTATGGGTTGTTGAAAGCCACCGTATGCATAGGTACTTGTGCAAGATATGCCCTTGAATGGTAATAAACTTGTAAAGGGCCTCAGAAAACCTTCATCTACCCTCCATCACCCTCTCCTACCTTCATATCACCTTTCTCACCCTCAGAATGCACACAGATTTAATCCTATAGCAATCTTGTAGCATCCTGTAGATCTGTGTAAACTTGACCAGATTTTCCCTTGAAGCTTGATTTTTGCCTCCCAACCATGAATAATATCCCCTAGGTTATGAAACCATGATTTAAGAATACTGAATACCACTTAGGACTTTCCTTTTTACCCCTACAACACATCTTAACAATTAGGATTAGTGGACAGATTTATGAATTATAGCACAGTAATGATTTTCTTTATTGCCACATGAAGTATTTAATGAACTCTGCCAATTTTTGGAATGCAATGATTGATTACATGATCTTTCCTTCATGCAATTTATATTAGTGTGCTTTCTTTATTCTTAAACTAGAGTTTCTATTTCAAGCATTGTTATTTCTTTCCCATAGATTAGGTTTCCTTCCAATGCAACATTTACATTATGCAAGTAGCTTAATCTTTAAATTTTTGCAAGTAGTACAGCCTTTACATTTTTGAAATTAGGGCTATCATTTACATTTGAGCAAGAAACATTTCCATATCTTGCAAATAGAGTAACATTTCCATTTTTGCAATTATTTTAGGCTTTTTTTTCATGACATTCACTTCATTACCTCATAGCAACAAAAGGACACATTGCATGTTGCACATATAGTGTCGACACCTCTTAAGTTTATATGAACCCCAAGTTGATAATTTAATTTGGTAGTCTTAGCAGTTGCAGAATTCTTGTTGCAATACCAGGATTCAACACTTTGGGGCGTCATTGTCAGGGAAGTGTCAAAGTATGCATTGCTTTCTTCCCTAGTTGATTCATTTATTTTACTTTAGGCAACAACAACAAAAAATTGCATTAGGAACATTTCATTTCAAACATAGAAAATTTCATTGCATTATTATTCTTATTCAAAAAATTTGTAAAAACAAAAAAAAAAAATACTTCTCCAACACCAAACCCTGCACCACCCTCCCCCCCTCCCCAGCATTTGACCACTTTGTGCAGTAAGAACCACATCACCTTCCACTTTTGTAGGTAGAAGAAGAGGAGGTGGAAGAAAAGGTAGAATAACTGGATGGAGATAATGAATGTGGAAGACCCTATTGGATTTCTCATTCAAGGTATTGATATAAGAATTCATATGAAGAACATCCCTCCATATTTCCTTCCCTACTTCCATGGTATGAGGTCATAGGATCTGAAAACGTTTCTCTTTGAATTTGCAATACTTTGTAGATCTTATGGTTACTTATTAAACACTCAAAAATTAATATTGTTTCCAGTAACATTAAAAGACACATCTCTTAAATGGTTATGAGTTTAGGTACTAATTCAATAATATCATGGAATGATATGCAAAATATAATTCTAGAAAAATATAAAGATCATGATCTTAAAGAAGAAATCTTTAAAATGACTCAAACAGAAGATGAGAGCCTTGAGGATCTAATAGAGATATTTATGTATAATGTTAAGAGGGAAAAATTACATCATTTAGGATTTGACACACTAAAACCCCTCTTACTTAGAACAATTAGGGATGAGTGGATTAATCTTCTTGATCTAATCATTAGATATGATGTATACCAATTATCGTTTGAAGAAATTTGTGAAATATGCAAGCGCATATAAAGAGGAATGGAAAGAGTAGGTAAATCATCATCAATATTGGTAAGTCAAGATGAACTTGGAAATTCGCTTGATAACTTTAAAACATAAATTCTTAGAAATTTAAGTAAACAAATAGATGTGTTAAGAATGAAAAATGAGCAAAAAGTGAATGCTAAAATTTTTGTTATTTGTGCAGGGTCACATGCTACTAAAGATCGCCCATCATTACCAAGGTTGAAAGAAATTTACTAGGATGACAATAGAGAAAATCAAACGCCAAAGAAACACTAGTATGTAGCTCCAAGAATACCATGGAATCCTAGTCAACTTGATATGATGCAAGATCCTCATTCACAATTACAATTTTATGCACAAGAATCTCAAAGTAATTGGAATGCCCTTTCCTTGGAAACCTTGTCCATGTCAACACCTAAACCAATATTAGCAACAATGTTGGAAAGGACCTTATGGGATAAATTCACAATATCCTCAATATCCTCCATACCCAATTCCATGTTATCCATACCATCCACCTCCACCACAACCACATCCTCAACCACATCCATCTCAAAGATCCACTCCCACACAACTACATGTAAAACCATTTACAAACCCAAACAATGAAGTAACTCATCTCACTTACAATGTTTAGGTACAACACTTCCAAATAACTCCTATTCATCTAAATGGTATTAATCTTAGATCTAGAAGAGTATTTCATAAAAGAGATTCTCTAGATGTCATTAAAGGACAACATTCAGAAAAGAAGATTCAAATGACGAGATCAAAGAATCATGGACTGCACTTGATGGAGACCACAAATTAAAATCAAAGATTGAGAAAGATCCATTATGCTTACCATTATATCATCTATGTGTTCAAGAGAATAATCAGCAAAAATAAAAAGATCTGAATTTCATGAAAGAAGAAGACATATAGAATGATCTAAATGATCAAGTGAACCAAGGGCATCACAGTTATATTGAAATTTGGTTCCAAACAATCATTAAACTAGAGCACCACTCTCTTCTTCAACAGTTATTGACATCATCAAAGAAGTTGGTATCTCATATCCAGGCACATGTCAAACATATCATTTGAGCCTACACACAAGTTTATTTTTCATCTTGATGTGCACAAGGATCCATTGGAAGTATTCTTATACTCGAAATAGTTTTTCCTTTTTCAAGTAGAGTATAATAGAAAATAAAAAAAAAAGGAAAAGAAGACAAAAGAAAAGAAGAGTAAAAATAAAATCTCTGGTAAAAACCTCCTCTGAGGTGTTGGAGATTGGCTCACCGATTGAAAACCTCCATGAGGCAGTCAATGGGTTGAAAAAAAAAAGAAATAAGAAATAAGATCTTAGGAGAAAAACTCATCTGAGGCACCTAGAAAAACTTGGTGGTTCAATACCTCATTGAGGTAGCCAGTAGCCCTAGGAAAAAGAGAAAAAAATACA
>APFE031556945.1:176755-185547 GCA_000404065.3 Pinus taeda
CAACACACTGTCCACCGAGACTACATTTCTAGGTTGTTAAAGGCCACCGTGTGCATTGATACTTGTGAAAGATGGGACCTTGAAGGGTAATAATCTTGTAAAAGGAATCATGCAACCTTCATATACCCTCTATCACCCCCTCCTACCTTCAAATCTCCTTTCTCACCCTCATAATGCTCATGGATTCAATCTTATAGCAATCTCGTAGCATCATGTAGCTCTGTGTAAACTTGAGCAGGTTATCCCTTGAAGCTTGATTTTTGACTCCTTGCCTTGAATAATGTCCCCTAGGCTCTAAAACCATGATTTAATACTATTGACGACCACTTAGGACTTTCATTTTTACCCCTGCAACACATCTCAACAATTAGGGTTAATGTACATATTTACGAATTGGATAGCACATTGATTTTCTTGATTGCCACATGAAGTATTTAATGAAATCTGTCAATTTTTGGAATTCAATGATTGATTACATGTTATTTTATTCATGCAAGTTAGATTAGTTTGCTTTCGTTATTCTTAAGCTAGGGTTTATATTTCAAGCATTATTATTTCCATTAAATAGACTAGGTTTCCTTTCAATGCAAAATTTACATTCTACAAGTAGCTTAATGTTTACATTTCTGCAAGCAGTATAGCCTTTACATCTCTGCAATTAGGGTTAGCATTTATATTTGAGCAAGTAACATTTCCATTTCTTTCAAATTGAGTAACATTTTCATTTATGAAATTAGTTTAGGCTTTGATTCATGACATTCACTTAATTACATCAGGTCAACGAAAGAAGGGCACATTGCATGTTGTACATATAGTGTCAACACCTCTTAAGTTTGTACGAACCCCGAGTTGATAATTTAAGTGGGTAGACTTGGGAGTTTAAGCATTCTTGTTGCAATATCACGGCTCATCATCTATGACATTTGAGATTCCAAATTTAAAATAATTATTGAAATGTAATTTCATTTTCCATGATCTCCATGTCATTCATGCCTTTAAGGGGATTCTGAGCCTGCTTCCCCAGCAATTCAAGATTAGAAAGTTGAATCATGAATTTAAAACTAACCTAATAGGATTCTAGCATTTAAGTTGCATTAAAGAGCATCCTTGTCGAGGCTATGAATTCCTGCAGGAAACAAAGGCTATACTCGTGGTATTAAACCCAAAGCTATATCACCAACATGGTTTCACTCTATCATTAATTTTATTGATTACAGAACTCTCTTAAAATTCATATGGGTTTTACTTATAAAATTTATGTTTGTTATCTTTACCTTGTCATGTTTTTTTATGAATATATTAATTGTGTTCAACCAGGGGCTATAAAAATAATTTCCGGATTATGAAAGGCATTTACTGTAGATTTTAACTCTGTACAGAAATTACTTTCATATGAAATCTAAAAAAAACAGAAAATGAACAATGGCGAGAGAATAAAACATAAAACATATATACATAGAGATTTTCCCCTAGATCCCAAAATCGAGACTACCAGATTGATTTTTCATTATATTAATTTCAATGTTACAATACATATATATACATATTGAAGCATCCATTAACCCTGGATTAGAACATAATCGTAGTTCCCTTAACCAGATCCACAAAATACCATGGACAGAAAACCATCATGCCCAACACCATGTGTGAAATCCATGCACAAAACCATAGGTAGGACCACCCACCTAATATAGGGTCCAAAAAAAACTCTCGAGGCACATCCCTGAAACCCTGTGCAGGGGGGGCAGATGCCCCCCTTGTGACCCCCTATTGTACCTAGCGTAATGTACAAGGGGGCTACCACCCCCCCACCACCCCCCGCATGTTAAGTAGTCGTGGAAAGAATATAACACACACCTAACATTATCCCATTTGTCATTTTCTTTCCATAGGGTGCCATATGAGAGCTTATTCATTGGTCCAACCCTACAATGCCCATTTTTTCTCTACACCAAGAGAACTTCTTAGTGCTCACACATTTTGTCAATGCATCTGCAGTATTCTTCAAAGTGTCCACCTTTACTAGCAACACCTTTTTATCCTCAACCATATCCCTCACAAAGTGATACTGAACATCAATGTGCTTTGTCTTTGACTGATAAGCAGGGTTCTTTGCCAAGAAAATTGCACTTTGGTTGTCACAGTATATCCTTATAGCTCGTTGTACTAACCCCATACTTGAACACAATCTCTGCAACCAAACTGCTTCCTTGCTTGGATGAGTGGCTACCATGTATTCTGCCTCTGTAGTTGAAAGTGCCACTACATATTGTCTCTTACTCATCCAACTAACTGCACCTCCAAATGGGTTAAACACATACCCACTTGTAGATATTCTCTGGTACAAATCTCCAACCCAGTCTGCATCAACAAAGCCACAGATGTCCGAAACTCTGTCCAATCATGGTCTTCCTTAGTAGCACAAACCATAATCACTAGTTCCATGAAAATACCTGAAAACACACTTCATTGTTGTCGAATGCTCCTTCCCTGGTTTTGACAAAACCTACTCAATACGCCCACTGCATGTGCAATGTCTGGTCCAGTACAGACCATTGCATACATCATTCTATCGATTTCACTTTCATATGGAACGCGGGACATGTCCTCTTCCTCTTCTTGTGTCTTGGGACACTATTCAACAGATAACTTTACACCTACAAGAATAGGAAACTTCACTGGTTTAATATCCTGCATATTAAACCTCTTTAGTATTGTCTCAACATACTTCCTCTGGTTTAACCAGAGCTTTCTCTTTGCCCAATCTCGTTTAATTTCCATGCCAAAAATATAGTTTGTAACACCAATATCTTTCATTTCAACTTTGGGGGATAATTGGGTCTTCAAATCTTGGATAATTTATTTGTCATTTCCAACCAACAACATATCATCCACATACAAGACCAAATAAATAACACAGTCACCAATTAATTTAAAATACATAGAGTGATATGCTTTGCTTTTGGTGAAGCCAATTCTCAGCATAAATGTATCAAATTTCTGATACCACATCCTTGGTGACTATTTTAACCCATACAGAAACTTTTTTAACTTGCATACTAGTTCTTTCTTACCCTTTACTGCAAAGCCTTCAGGTTGATTCATGTAGATATTTTCTTCTAGACTTTCTTCGCATCCATTTATTCTACCTCAAAATCAAAAGCAGCAACAACAAATAAAAGTAATCTAATAGAACCTACCTTAGAAATAGAAGAAAAAATATCACCAAAATCAATTCCCGACACCTGAGAATAAACTTTTTCTACCAACTGAGATTTGTATTTCTCCACCTTGCCTTTTGCATTCATATTCTTATTAAACACCCATTTTCTACCAATGGGTTTCCTTCCAGCAAGAAAATCCACCATATCCCAAGCCTCATTTTTGTGCAAAGATGCAATTTCATCAACCATGGCTTCTTTCCATAGTTTTCATCCTTTGAATCTACTACTTCCCTTACAGTTCTGGGATCATTATCAGTAATAGATAAAGAAAAATTTGAATAGAAGCAAATAGACTATACCTTTCTGGTTGCCTTCTTTCTCGAACTGATCTTCTCACAGCTGAAATTTGTGGCTCTTCATCTTCTGATTCCTCTTATGTTGTAGAATCTGATTCTTCCTCCTTTAGCTCAAACTCTATCTTCTCAGGTTCATTTGGTATGACTTCATGTTTAATAACATCTTTCACCTCTCTAAACACCACATCTTGGTTGTACACAACCTTCCTTGTTGTTGGGCTCCAAAGCTTATAACCTTTTAAACCATCCTTATACCTAATAAAGATGCACCTTTCAGATTGACTATCCAACTTGGTTATTTTTTCCTTTGGAACATGTACATATGCATCACATCCAAATACCCTCAGATGTGAAAGAGAGGGTTTCTTACCAGTCCATATCTTTTGTGGAGCCTTATCCTCCAATGCTGATGAAGGTGACATGTTGACTAGGTAACATGTAGTCTCCACTGCCTCTACCCAGAATTCTTGTCCTAACCTGGCACCACTGAGTATGCTTCTTTCTTTTTCCATCAATGTCATTTTCATTCTTTATGCAACTCCATTTTTTTGAGGTGTGCCTAGAGTAGTCATTTTTCGTGCTATGCCACACTTATTATAGAACTCTTCAAATTCCTTCTTGCAAAACTCACCACCGTTATCCGTCCTCGGCACCTTTATCTTCTTCTTTGTCTAGTTTTCCACCAAAGCCTTAAATTCTTTAAACCTATCAAAGAATTCATATTTGTTCCTAAGGAAATATATCCATGTATTCCTTGAGAAGTCATCTATAAATGATACATAGTACACAAACTTACCTAGTGATGGAACCAACACAGGTCCAAACACATCATTGTGCACAAGCTCTAATATATGTTTCGCCCTCTTAGCACCAGAGGGGAAAATCACTCGATTCTGCTTCCCATATACACAATTTTCATATAAATCAAAATCCAGAGAGAAATTAGACATACCTTTACCATGAAGTATTCGAAGGCCCTTCTCTCCAATACTTCCAAGCCTTTGATGACATAGCATGGTCTTTTCTCTAGAGACCACTAGATTTTCCACTCCATTTTCAGGCACCATAGAACTATTGCACCCATCAATAATAGTGCTACCCTGAAGATTGTATAGAGTTCCAATCCAAACTCCCCGCATCAATACCAATGCTTCCCGAACCATCTTGTAGGTATCTTTCTCGAACTTTGTTTTTACGCCTGCATCATCCAACTTTCTTACAGAAATCAGATTTTTGGCCAATGTAGGAATATTCAGAATGCGTAGAAGTGTTCTAATCCTTCCACCTTGAAAATTCAACTTGATTTTTCCACGACCAACAATTTTATCCTTCTTGTCATCCCGTAATAAGACATCACCACCATCATATTTATCATACTTGCATAACCACTCTCTATGGGGAGTGAAGTGAAAGGATGCACCTGAGTCAATCAACCATGCCTCATGATCTACATGTGTACTTGAAGAAGAAGCAAAGTACACATCCCCACCTTCATTTGAGGTGGTTTTTGCCTATGTAGAAGGAGCATCATCAAATCCCTTTCCTTTCTCAAGAGCTTTAGATTTACAGTCACTTTTGAAGTTCCCTTCCTTTCCACATTTCCAGCACACATTTACAGATTTTCCTAGATATTTAGATCTCCCACTCAAGGACTTATTTTTTTTTTCTATTATGGGACCGTCCTCGTACAGAAAATGCATCACCATTTTGGCCCTCCATATTTTTCAGTCTCATCTCCTCCGACAGCAAGGATGAGACTATTTGATTGAACTACAAGGTAGTTTCATTGCTACCTATTCCAACAACCAAACTATCCCACGTCTCAGGTAGAGAACACAACAAACTAATGCACTTATCTTCATCTGAAATTTTAATATCAACAGATAATAACTGGCTTGCCACAGTATTAAATGTGTTCATATGCTCTATCACCAAGTCTCCATCTTTCATCCTTAGGTTATACAACTTTTTCCGTAGGAACAGTTTATTCACCAGAGACTTAGATTGGTACAAAGTCCCTAAATTGTCCCACAAAGCCTTCCCTGAAGCTTCGCTTAATACATTCAACAATATTGAATTTGAGACACACAATCGTATTGTGCTCTTTGCCTTCTAATCCAACTTTGCCCAATCTTCAGCTGACATTGTTGTTGGTTTAGTACCTTGATCTACTATGATCCGTTGATCTTTATCCACTAGTAGATCCTCCATCTTGAGTTTTCACAACTCAAAACTCTGACCATTAAATTTCTCAATCTCTACCTTTCCATTGCTCGCCATCTTCTTTCACCACAAGAATGGACCCCGCAGATCTCCCACTGAACAGGGTCTATCACAGGGCCAAGCAAAACCCCTCAGTGGCAAAGGTGTCCCCTTGAAGTCAAAACAACATTGATACCAAATTTAGGTTTTAACCACGTACAAAAATTAGTCTTAAAAAAAAAACAGAAAATAAACAATGGTGAGAGAATAAAACATAAAATAGATATACACAAAGATTTTCCCCTAGATCCCAAAACCGGGACTACCAGATTGATATTTTATTATATTCATTTCAATGTCACAATACATATGTATACATGTTAAAGCATCCATTAACTTTGGATTAGAACATAACCGTAGTTCCTTTGACTGGATCTACAAAATACCATGGATAGAAAACCATCATGCCCAAAACCATGTGCGAAATCCATGCACAAAACCATAGGTAGGACCACCCACCTAATATAGGGTCCAAAAAAAATTCCTAGGGTGTTGTGCCCAGCGCAACATACTGGGGGGGGTTGTCACCCCCCCTTGTGACCCCCCCACTCATGGGGTAGTTGCAGAAATAATATAACACACACCCAACATTTACTTGTTTTAATCATCTTATCTTTATCCTTTATCTATCTTATTTTAGTATAGAGATAATTGGTTCACCTAGTTAGTCACCAATTGTTGGAAGCTCAACTAACTTTGTAGTATACATAGGGGGATAATATGGGGTACAAAGGGAGGTACCCAAGGGAATAATGTAATAATCGGATGGGCCATAGTAATAAATAAGGTGGTTAACTCGTATCATGTAATTGACCACAAGTAGTTAGCAATAATGTAATAAGCCCATGGTATTAGATAAATGGTATTGAGGGAACCATGGTAATGACCCATGGTATTGTATGTACAAGGCCTATATAGAGGCTAAAGACTCCCCATTGAGGGATGTCAAGAATTATTGTACGAATAGGCAGATGACTTGTGGAGTGTTCTCCTTCCTTAAGGAGTGAATGTATGGTGTTGCCCTACCTTAAGGGTTTGATCAATAAAGAAATAATTCTATCTATTCAAATCTTGTTATTTCTTGGGTATATTTGTATTATCTTATATTTTTGGATCAGATCTATAACAAGTGGTATCAGAGCACTTTCTTGGGCAAAGTGGAGAATATTTTTTTTTTTTTTTTTGCAGGAATTTTTTGAGGCGGCATGTTTGCAGATGAGATCTGTACATTTTGGTGCAAAATCTACAAAATCTAATTATAGATCTGGATTGTTTGTGAAAGAATACTAAAGTTCAAAAAAAAAAAATCGGCCGAATCGGAGTCGAGATGAGGGAGATATTGCTGATTTAAAAATCAGTTGGGCTGCAGACAATTTTCGAGGTGATGAGTTTGCGGAGCAGATCTGTACATTCTGGTGCAAAATTTGTAGAATCTAATTGTATATCTAGGTTTTTTGTGAAAGAATACCCAATTTGAAAAAAAAAACCGGCCGAATCGGAGTCTGGATGAGGGAGATATTGCTAATTTAAAAAATCAGTTAGGTTGCAGACATTTTTCAGGGCGGCGAGTTTGCGGAGCAGATCTGTACGTTCTAGTGCAAAATTTGTAGAATCTAATTGCAGATCTGGATTGTTTGTAAAAAAATACCCAAGTTCAAAAAATAAATTAGTCGAATCAAAGTCCGGATGAGGGAGATATTGCTGATTTAAAATCAGCTATTTTTTCATAAATGTTTTGTGACGACGGGAAAAGTGCAACACGAATCGGAAATTCTAGTATCTAGATCAGGATTTCTATCATATGGGAAGATGCAGAATGGTTGTTCCATTTTCGAAAACAGGTCATAAGAGGGATTCTGAGCAATATTGACAGAATTGTGGCCATTTCAAATTTTCGCCAAGTAAGTGATTTGTTTTACAAACTCTCTTCATGGCTTATTACAATAAGTTTTTTAAAGGACAATATGATTGGACTTCTATTGAAAATTTTATAGCATATCATAAGTTGGACCGTCCAGGGTTTTGGAAGGACAAAATAGGGTCTTATTTGAGAAATGAGGCCGCTATGTGGTGACAATCACCTGACAATGAGTTTCTGAAGTTTTGTAGCATTGATGAAATAGAAGAACTACTTTTGGATGAATGGTCTCATACTAGAAAGAAGAAAACCACAAAACCTAGCAAAGATTTTATTTCTACAGGAAAGAAGGAAACCAAGAATCCTAAAGGGTTATTTTCTGTTGGTATCTCCTTATTGCAGGTTCATTGATTGATTCAGAAGGAGAAGATCGTTGTGTCTATAAATCCTAGTTGCAAGCAAAACCTTATAAGTGTTCATTTGGCAAAAATATTGCAAATTCCAGCAGAACACATTGAAACCACACAGATTGATAACGAGGATGTTCAAGTTTATAAAGATTTGAAGATTTCTGTGGACAAGTATTGCATTCTAATTTTTATGCTTCAGATATGGCTAATGAGAATGTTGTTTTGGGATACCCTTGGATGGAATTGGTGGGTACTATAAATATTATGTGCAGAAGAAATTCCTAAAGCTCTGGTATAAAAAGAAGAAAATTACATTACAGGATATTTCCATCAATAAACAGGTAGAGTCCAAGGAGGCTGAAGTAGAAGACGTTCCAGGGACTGAAATATTAGATGATGAGCCATTGATGGTCGACAACCAAACAAAAACATCAAACCAGGTACCAGAAAAACAGATAGAGTCCAAGGAGGCTGAAGCAGAAAATGTTACATCGGATGAGGACTCAGTGGTTGAAGTAATATTGGAAGATAAGGAACAACAGCAGGCACCACAACATGTACCAGATACAAATCAGGCTCCATTAGGTGGTAAATTAAAGAAAGATACATTGTTGGTTAAAACTTCTATTACACTTAAATTTGTCAACATGACTATCTACAGTTAATATGGCTCCATCAATAGTCATATTATCCTCCTTGTCAAGCCTCATACCTCTACTCTTCATGTCAAACTTCAAAAAAG
>APFE031556968.1:0-39500 GCA_000404065.3 Pinus taeda
CTCATTATTATTTCCAACAATTTATTACTCCTCACTTCGAATTCCCCTTCATTCAGCTCGGAGTACAAGCAGCCAAGTCATGCACTAGAAGGAAGTCGAGTAAGTGGAGGATGACTGATGATTATCTCAATTTTTGGGAGCCAAGCCTCCATGATTTTAAGGAAGTTGTTGGTAGCTTCATTGGTATAAGTAGAGAGGCCTAGGGCCTCACTAGGGTTGGATTTTTGTTGGATTTTTTCTTATGTAAACTCTGCTCAACTTTGAGCTTATTATTTTGTAACAGTTCATGTAATCTTGCTATTGTTTTGGAAATAAAGACGGAATCCTTTTTGAGTTAGCACTGAGTTACCTCAGAGGGCTGAAGCTCTTGGGTTAGGGCCAAATCCAAGTAGCCAAGCTCTTCTTTAATTTTATTTGTATGTCTTATTTCAGTTTTTAGATTAGGTCACTAATAGATGTATTTCTTTTATGGTTAAGAATGTGTTGCTTTTGATGATTCAGTAGTTTTCTTCCATTTGTGATTTCTATAGCAGGTTAAGAAATGATAAATAAAATATTAAAAAGGCTAGAAATAGTGCCTTGGCCTCTCTTCCTTCCTTTGGGACCATGATTTGAGTTAAAGACCCTCTTGTTGCCCAAAAAACACAAATTTTCCTCATTCATAGGACCTCTAGTGTTTGTAGCTTTTTAGTGGTTAATAGTCTAGTTTTGTTTTGCTTCAGAACTTGTTCATCATGCTCACTTATTTATTTACAATATTCTTCTTTCATGCTTCCCTTTCTTGCAACAATTATCAACATTTCCTTCCTTAGATCATTGTTTAGACTATTTTGATGCAAAACTTTGTTTTCCTAGATGCACTCATTTCATTGCTTGCCTGATTTCCTTGGTTGACTGTTAATTTTTTTATGTAGTAGATCTCTTCTAGAAGTAGGTCAGCCTATTAACCATCCCATCCTCCATCTGATCCATGCCCTACAGGTTGCCCAAGTCTCCCCTCAAATCTTCCTTTGTTTCCTACATTTTCCATAGAACTTCTTCCTCTCTTCTTGAGCATAGCCAATCATATTTCTCTCTCCTGGTGATTCTTGGTAGACCCTAGGTTCCCTAGCACCTCATTCCAACCTTCACCCACATTTTAAAACCTCTCTCACACCTTCAAAATAGTGAGAACTTCTCTCGGCCTCCTCCTGTAGGCCTCTTGTAGTTCCCTGCTTTCCTCCTATAGATTTCTTGTGTCATCTTGTAGGTTTTCTTGTACGCTTTATTTTAAAGGCTGAGTGTGGGAAAAGCCTCTAGAAGGCCACCTGAGACGTTGTAGGACCCATCCACAGCATCCTACATCCTCTCAAGTCCAAAAACCACCCTCGAATGCCACCTATTCGTTGCCACATTCACAAACAATAAATTTCATGCATGTGAAATTCACATAAAAATACATAAAAATCCAAAAAGATGTTTTTTCTCATTTACTTCCAGAAATATCTTAGTTAGATGTTGTTTACTTCCTTGAATTCTTTTCTGGATTTTTAGTGCTTTCTACAAAAGTTGGATTAATTGGTTAATTTGGGTTTACTAGTTTTGCTCTACATTTCAGACTTTCTCCTTTTTGTAGTTAGAATAGTATCTATAGAGTAGGCTTTCTCTCCTTTCATCACATATAGAGCTTCTTCTAGAATCCATATAATTTGGCTTGAGCTCCTAGTGATCTTGTGTTGGTTAACCAAGTGACAACCTATAGTAAGAACTAGTACTTGTGCATACAACACCATCGTTGCCAAGTTTGTTACGAACTACCGGGTTGATAAGAGTAAAGTAGGTAGCCCAGGAGTTGTAGCATTATTGCTGCAATATTGGTGCTCACCAAGCTATCCATAGCACCAACTCAATAAAAATGTATACCTCCCTATGAGGTGTAAACTCTGAAGTATCCTCAGGAAACAATCCTTGAACTGTGGTAAAACTGGCTACTGGCTCAACACATCTACATCCTCAACTTCCTTACCCATGTCACTAGAAATGTTTTCTAGAAATAACTTATAACCTTTCCTACAACCATGCTATGCTTGCATAACTGTCACCATCATAACTGATGTGGCTTTCTTCTTTCCTTTCAAGACTCTTGGTCCCCCATCGTCATCAACACACTCAATGGCTTTATCATAACAATCTACCTTGGTTCTATGAAGATACAACCAATCCATACCCAACAACATATTGTATGACCCCAATGGTAACACATTCAAATGTGTGGTGGTAAGCATCCATTCAAATAAAATGCACAATCTCTTACCCAATGATGAAATCACTTCTTTGTACATGTGGCCAACTTCACTAACCAATATTATGCATGCAATTCCCTTCTAAAACCACACTTATCCACCAAGATAGGACTGACATAGATATAATTAGATCCAAGGTCAATCAAAATAGAAATAACTTGATCACAAAGCTTATTGTCCATCTCAAATAATAGATGCTTGATGGCCTTCTTGTTTTATATCTAATGCTGCATAAATACAAGGAACACTTTGATTAACATCTGCAATAGTCTGTGTGTCATGTGCACTATATATCTGAGGCCTACCACCCTAATATTGTGGATAATATCTCCTACGAGGATCCCCTCCACAAGTACAACACCACAGGGGCTCCTTATTCTTGTCCTCAGATCAATGTCTTTATCCTCTATCTGATGCATTAAACTTCTTACATGGTGCAACATTCTCTTTATTATTTGTCCCCTAATATCTTGCTCATTTCTTGTCCCATTTCCCTTGGTTCCTTGCATTACCTTTCCAATCTGTCTTAATGTCACACCTACATTTCAATTGTTCATAACAATGATTTAGCTTTCAAATGATCTCCTCCAATGATTTAGGCTCATTGAACTTAATCATGTCTTTGAATGTAATCAGAAATCCACTAATGAACCTATGAACCTTACCATTCTGCTCTGTGAGAAATGGAAGATATCTCAATAACTCCTAGAACCTACTAGTGTACTCATCATCTATCATCAATCCCATCTTTACCTCATAGAATTGTTTACCCCTATCATCAAAGTACCTCTCCAACATACACTTCTTCTTAAATAGCTACTCAAACTCACTCCAAGTCATGTATTCCTCATGAATACATATGAAATTCTTCACGTCTTCCCACCAAATGTCTTCTTTACCTTTGAGACCGAATATAGCGACTATGGCTTTCATGTTCTCTAAATAATGATGCAACTTGAAGAACTTCCTCATGCCAACCGACCATGCCTTTGCATCCTATGGTTTCTTTATCTCTCCATCAAAAGTAGGTGTCTTTTCTTTCTTAAAGTCATTTTGAAAGTATCCATTATCACTCCTCCTATAAGGATAATAACGATGATGATCATAGTTCCTATCTAGATCAAAGCTAGAATAACACGTGTCTATCCCTTTTCCTCTCTAGTGTGTCCAAAAATCTTCCATCTCTAACCATGTAATCTCTACCTAACCCTCAACCACCATGCGACCCACTACCTTATGCCCCATTACTAATTCGGATTTAAACAAGAATGCAAAATATTAAAGAGATAACCATAGACACAGAGATTCAATAGAAATAATACTTCATTTCATTAATGTAGAATAATGAAATATGCTTACAAACATAAATGGAAATAAACCAGCTAGGGTGATGGCAGCTTATCTTTGAGAAGAGATATGGTGGCTACATGCCTTTGAATTGCCTTAAAATGAGGCTCATGGGCCTTTCTATTATTGAACAATAAGAGAAAACCCTAAACAATCAAAACCCTAACCCGAGGAGATGTAACACGAAGAGTTTATGGGCCCCGTTGGGGTGAGTTGGACAACCAACTTCCTAGGGTTACGACTTGGTCATATTATCTCCGTTTGTCATGCATGATAACCTGTTGGAAATATCTCTTCGAGGACTACGACAGAAAAGGCAATTTTGGATATAATCTCGCTAGCAGTAGATTTCCAAAAAAACGTCGTTTAGGGCCTCAAAAAGCTCCGAAAGTTTAGGACCCTAAAAAATGCTAAAAATAGTAAATTGTGCTACAATTAAGGAAATTGAAAAATAGAAAGAAGCAATGGTAGGCATCCAAGTCGAATTGGCAGGTGACCACCAATATCCACCTGGATCATTCCTCCCCCCTTATGAAGCAATGTTCCCCATTACGTTGAGTTCCTCCATGAGATGAGGAAACTTCTACTTAAATTGGTCCCTCATGAGCCACTTGCCTCAGTGAAGGAGTTAGCCTACTTTGACAACTCGATACAGTTGGATATTCTACTGGTGAGTGTGCTTGATCTGTGTTTCCATGATCCGATCAATTGTAACTTGTTCCATGCAATCTGGATTTAACTCTGTGGGTAGGAGCTATTTTGTAATGTCGGATGTGTCTAGTACTGGTGGAAAGTATGGCCGAAGGTTGTTCACATTGAACACTGGGTGCAGGCCAAGGAATGGGGGAATGCTGAGCTGAAATGCATTGTCTCCCAAAACCTTGGTAATGGTGTAAGGACCATATCAGAGTGGTATGAATTTCTGATAGGCTCTAGTTAGGCATTCCTTTTGCAAATGCAACGAGACTTTGTTGCCCACCTGAAACTTGTGTGGCACCTGATGTTGATCATGTCGCTGCTTGTACTTGGCATTTGATTTCTCCAAAATGTCATGGACCTACTAGCGAATATGTTGGATGTGCTCAATGAAGCTATTTGCCTTATCTATTTAAGACTGGACATGAGCCAAATTGGCATGAGTAGCTACAAATCGCATGGCCACATCAATGGGACATAGTGGTTGGAATCCCAAGCCCACCTGAAAAGGGCTATGGCCAGTTGAGCTATGGAGAGCCCAGTTGTAGCTATGCTAAACATAGGGGAGGCTCTCCTCCCATGTGTGTGGATGATTTGATTTGTACATGTGCAGAATGTGTACGATCATCCTGATGACAACCTTTGTCTTGCCATCAGTTTGAGGATGGAAGGTTGTGGACTTAGTTAGTTTGGTGCTTAGCATCGATCAGAGACTTGATCAAAATGTACTGAGGAACTTGTTGTCCTAATATGAGATGATAGACTATTGGATCCCAAAGTGTATGCACACCCATTCAAAGAAGAGTTTAGCAGTGGCTTATGTAGTGATATTCTTGTTGCAAGCCGACATAATGGCCATCTTCGAGAACCTACTGGTCTAGATTTAAATAGGAACCCAATAAATTACAGAGATAAATATAAACAAAGAGATGCAGTGGAAATAATACTTCATTTCATTAATGTGAAATACTAAAATATGCTTGTAAATAAAAATGGAAATAAACTAGCTAGGGTGATGGCAGTTTATCTCTCAAAAGAGATGTGGCGGCTACATGCCTATGAACTACCTTACTATGGGGCTCAAGGGCCTTTTTATTATTTAAAAATAAGAGAAAACCCTAAACAACCAAAAAACTAACCCGAGGAGATGTAACACCAAGAGTCATTGGGCCCCATTGGGGTGAGTTGGACAACCAACTTCCTGAGGTCACAACTTGGTCATATTATCTTCGTTTGATGCACATGATAACTCATTGAAAATATCTCTCTGAGGAATACGACAAAAAAGATGAGTTTAGGCAACAAAATACTGGCAGTAAATCTCCAAGAAAACGTCATTTATGGCCTCAAAACGGCTCAGGAAGTTTAGGACCCAAAAAGCTGCTAAAAATACTAAATTGTGCTACAATTAATAAAACTGAAAAACTAAAAGAAGCAATGGTGGGGGTCCGGGTGGAATTGGTGGGTGGCCACCAATATCCACCTAGATCATTCCTCCCCCCTTTATCCCCATTGCGTTGAGTTCCTCCATGAGATGAGGAAACTTTCGTTAAACTTGGTCCCTCATGAGCCACCTGCCCTAGTGAAGGAGTTGGCTTACATTGACAAGTCAATACAGCTAGAAATTCTATTGGCAAGTGTGCTTGATATGTGCGTCCATGATATGATCAATTGCAGGCTATTCCATGCAATCTGGATATAACTCTGTGGGTGTGAGCTATTCTACAATGTCAGATGTGTCTAGTAATGGTGGAAAGTATGGTCGAAGGTGGTTCACATTGAACACTAGGTCTAGGCCAAGGAATGGGGGAATGTTGAGCTCAAATGCATTGTCTCCCATAGCCTTGGTAATGGTGTAAGGACCGTATCAAAGTGGTATGAGTTTCTGATAGGCTCCGGTAAGGCGTTCCTTTTACAAGTGCAACGAGATTTTGTTGCCCACCTGAAACTTGTGTGGCACCAAATGTTGATCATGTCGCTGCTTGCACTTGGCATTTGATTTCTCCAGAATGTCATGGACTTGCTAGAAAATATGTTGGATGTGCTCAATGAAGCTAGTTTCCTTATCTGTTTCGGACTAGACATGAGTCAAATGTGTGTGAGTAGCTGCAAATGGCATGGCCACACCAATGGGACATAGTGGCTGGAATCCCAAGCCCACCTGAAAAGGGTTGTGGCCAGTTGAGATGTGGACAGTGCGGTTGTAGCTGTGTTGAACATAGGGTAGGCTCTCATCCCATGTGCGTGGATGATTTGAGTTGTACATGCGTAGAATGTGTACGATCATCCTGTTGACAACCTCTATCTGACCATTAGTTTGAGGATGGAAGGCTATGGACTTAGTTAGTTTGGTGTCCAACATCGACCAGAGACTGAACCAAAATGTACTGAGCAGCCTATTGTCCTGATCTGAGATGATAGACTGTGGGATCCCAAAGTTTACCCACACTCATTCAAAGAAGAGTTAAGTAGTGGCTTATGTTGTGATATTCTTCTTGCAAGATGCCATAATGGCCATCTTCGAGAACCTGTTGATCCAGATTTAAATAGGAATGCAAAAAATTATAGAGATCACCATAAACGCAGAGATGCAACAAAAATAATACTTCATTTCATTAATGTAAAATATTGAAATATGCTTACAAACATAAATGGAAATAAACCAGCTAGGGCAATGGTAGCTTATCTTTGAGAAGAGATGTGGTAGCTACATGGCTCTGAACTACCTTACAATGAGGATCAAGGGCCTTTTTATTATTGAACAATAAGAGCAAATCCTAAACAACTGAAACCTTAACCTGAGGAGATGTAACACCAAGAGTTTATAGGCCCCGTTGGGGTGAGATGGATAGCGAACTTCCCAAGGTCGCAACTTGGTCATATTATCTTTGTTTTACATGCATGATAACCCATTGGAAAGATTTCTTTGAGGACTATGATGAAAAAGATAATTTTAGGCCACAAATTTCTAGTGGTAGATTTCCAAAAAAAACATCATTTAGGGCCTCTAAACAGCTCCGGAAGTTTACGACCTGAAAAACTGCTAAAAGTAGTAAACTATGCTACATTTAAGGAAACTGAAAAACTAAAAGAAACAATGGTGGGGTACCAAGTGGAATTTCTGGGTGGCCACCAATATCTATATAGATCACATACGTGATCCCTGCATCTGTAAATTTGATAAAATTTTAAGTATCACTACATTTATTTTCTGATTGTTTCTCCTATGCATGGATGATTCTGTCATTATCTATCTTAAAACTCCTTATTTATTGCTTTAAGCTTCTCAATGTATCTTACAAATCATAAGAGTTCCCAACACCATACTACTCTTATGATTCATAGGGAGAGTCTTTGTAGTCTACCATCTTGCTAGCCATTTGATATTTATTCCTGCAAGGTATATCATGTTAGCTAAACCAAATCACAATAAACCAACGAAACTTAGTATAGCTCAGGGAGGACACCTTGTATACAATATCAAAAAATCAACATGATACATGTATAACATAATCATGAAAACATACATAAACATAATACATAAGCATATGACCATGCAACCATCATTGTAGCTAGAGTCAAGTCATAAATGCATGACCTTATCAACAACACATACTACGGCCTCATGCATGACAACAATCATTACATCACTATACACTTGACCACATGCAAACATTAACATGCATAAGAAATGTGTAACCAAACACACACATGCATAAACAAACAATACTTGTAACCAAACCTACAAGAATTATAGATGCAACCAAACAGACAAGAATGATACATGTAACCAAGCATACAAGAATGTAAACAAGCATACAAAATTATAAGTGTGAGTGACATATAACAACATTTAACCAATCATACACTCATGCCGATGAACTCCACAATAAAAACATCAAGTTCCTCATGACAACATCACTAAAGCCATGATCAACGTTATGCAAATACAATAATCACATGGCATGCAATTGCCAGAGACACACATGCAACTAGCATGCATCCATGAACAACACATAGCCTATCTAGTCTAAGGGGTGAAACATGCTCTGATACCACTCTATAACACCCTCGCCCCACATATACCCAAGAATACGGCCAATTGAGGTAAGCATGTGACGAGAGACCACTATGATATGATTGGACCTCCTAAGTTACACTAAGGAAGTGAAACTAACGTAAACACACCATATATACATTCAACATTTGCCTTAGGATTCTCATGAACAAATCCAACACTTCGGGTAGCTTCCCTTAGGTCCCATCGAAATTTTGGACAACTTTATCTCTGGACGCTCTCATCCTATGGGCATTCTAGAGTCCAGGGACCTCTAGACGCTCTTAGAGGCCTTTAAGCCAACATCCTGGGAGTCTTTTGTTCAGTTTTGTGCCAATGTCCCCAGGAATTAAGCCACATTCTCAGGCCCAAAGCCCAGGCCATTGCCCATAATTGCATGATACCTCAAGAACAATAAATTAACAAGCAAATGACAATATAAATGCAATCACTTAAATGAGACCTTGAATGGACCTTTACTAGCTATGACAGACATTTCTTCAAACATATTACGAACATGTAATAAATAGGTGTAAACAAGAGATCTGAGCATAGGGGTCTCGTACTTAGCTAAGAATCACTAAGAGACATTAATGCCTCAACATATTAACCGATGATTCATCCATTACGTCATAGATACATTGATGTCATTCATTTGAAAGAAAAATCATTTTGAGAGCCATACATAGCTATTGTCATAAAAGACATATAAGCAGCATAATAGCAACATAAATACTAAGGGAATCACAACCCTATAACCCACATACAATCAAGTATAATACTTGTAGAAATACAAAGAGAAATAACCTCATATTGCTGAATTAAAATCCAAATCGGGGATGGGACTTCCATGTTTGACCCGACCATAGAATGGCTGAGCCAAATCTCTCTTCAACTATTCACCCTCGTACCATATTCCAAGCATGAATGTGGGATATCGTAGAACACATAAATCAAAACTCATATAGGGCTTCCATGGTCTGGCCACTGAAACCAATTAAATAGCGATTCCACCTCACGGTTGGACATCAATAAACCATCATTAGATTGGTCTTTATCCCAACAATTCAGGGCTCCAAAGGGTTTGCTCCAACCAAGGTTCCAAGACTAGTAACTCAACCCACAACTATCTCCTCGCTCAAGTGCCCTTTTCCAACCAGGAGTCCAAGAATAGTAACTCAACCCACCAAGGACTCAAGAGTGTTTGTGCAATCAAGGCTACGAGACTAGTAACTCAATCCAAGTTGTTTAAAGGGCTCGAAAACATTTATCCAAGAAAGGCTCCAGGAAATAGTAACTCAACCTTGTGAAAATTTGGAAGCCCCAAACTTCCACTGGAGCAACTAATTATGTTTCTTCTATTTGTTAATTACTCAACAAAATTATTTACTCTTTCCTACAGTAAACACCGAAACTAATACACTGCAGACTTCACCATTTAATAAAATGCAAAAACAAGAAATAAATGCACAACACATCTACAGAGTTATTTTTGGACAAATTTCCCGAGAAAAACCTAATGCAGGAAAACTAGTGCAATAGCTAAGGGTTTTATTATTATGTAGTATTAATTTTTGAATAAAATCTCTGGATACCCTCTTGGCTATCCAATACAAAGAATATCATTGACAAATAGATAAGTGAGATTACCACACATTATCATTGGATATCTGATTGATCCATCCACTGAATGAACAACCCCTAGTTGCATCTGCACTACCTATACATAGTCACTACATTAAACTAGCATTAGAGCCTCTACAAACTGCATCACCCTTTCTGCTGATTGATTTGCTGCCCATGAACTTCAATTTTCACCTCCTGGTTTCACACCCCAGATTCTGGCCTTTGAAATCGATCCCTCCAACAAATTTTGTATCACCTCAAAGCTTTGCGTAGCCTTTACATCGACCCACGCTGACTTTGCATAGCCCTGCACCAATCTCTTCTGGCTCCGCGCTGAATCTCCTAGATCTCTCTCTACCTTCTCTACTGAGTATTCCCGGATTAGGAGAAATATCCAACTAGAGCTATCCTTGTCCCTCACTATAAAATATCACTTCGGAATTCTTTCGGTAGCTGCTCTGCATCATAAAATTGATCTTGTGGTCTTCACTCGATGTGTTCTCCAAGTAACTCTCAAGCCTCTTCTTATATCATTTTGTTGGACAACCAATGGCCTAGATTATTTTCCACTCAATGGCCTAGATCATTTTGGCTTGATACTCGTATTCTTATAGAAGTTACACCCATTGTTTAGATTAATACCCATTAATTATTTTAATTTACTAATTTTAAACTTAGGTTCCCATTAAAAATAATTAATTATTTTAATAATACTGTCTCAGGGTGGAATTTCCCAAAATGATTTATGGGTCTTGGATAATGCATGTGTCTAAGACTCCTAACAAAATTTGAGACTTAGAGCACATCTGATGCTACCATAAATCAAGACTCCCTCTTAGCGAGGAATGTGCTCTAACAATGCAACCTGCTAAAGCATTACTCTGTTCTGTAACATCTCCTTTTATGTTACTGATGTCTAACATCTTGTCCACCAAATAATGTGTAAATGTTTCATCTATACTACAGTTGAGCCTACCACTGTCAACACTGCATCTGTACTACAACTCCCTCTCAATTTTGCATTTGTGTTGCCACTGGTAGTGCCATTGGCAATACTGCATCCGCACTGCAACCTTCACCAAATTCTACTACTACTACATTAGAAATGGAAAATCATCCCATATTACTGAACTAATGTTTAGTATGAGGCATCTTGTTGCTAGAGTTTTGACTTTTTCTAGTCTTTGTATTGTTGCTTTATAGCTTCTACACTGTTGCTAACTCTGCTTTGTTCCAACTGCACTGCTACCAACTCTAGCTCTACATTTCTTAGTCTCTAGCACACCTAGCCACTACAACTGTCACTCTGACACTCCTATGCACCAACTAACAGTAGTACATCATGCTACTTATGATCTGGTCTCCCCTAACAAGGAATTGATTCAAGAGGTGGGCTACTGAAGGATCCTACATGTCTGTTATCATTTCTAACTACAACTCTAAATCTCCCCAACTCCCTCCTCGAGATTTCTAGGTTTTCATGGAAAACTCCTCCTGCTTGATCTTTATGGCTGCAACCTTTAGATCATGCTTCTCACATTTTTCCTTCTTGCTAACATGACATTGTGTTTCGTAGTGACTGAATTCACCACAACAGAAGCATTTGATATTCGAAACATATTTCTTGTTCTGCTGCTGCTCTTGCTTCCCCTTGGATGTAAGGGTTGCATTCTCTTCCTCCTCCTTGGGCTTCAACCCACTAATGTTGCTTTTGTTAAGTTTATACTTGATCAGGTCTCTCCTCATCTCCTCTTTCTTAAGAGTTTCCAACATTCCATCCCAATCTGGTAAAGTCTCCCTACCTAGGATTCTTTGGACAAAAACATGCCACTCCTATGAAACTGAATTTAGGGCCAGTCTTACCACCTCAAAACCTTGAGGTTTTGACTCCACAGCTGCCAGCTCACCTTGGGTCTCCTAAAGCTTAGTAAGGAACATATCAATGTGTTCCCCCTTCTGAATCTACATAAATCACATCTTCTACTCCAAGTACATCTTATGATGCTTGGAAGATCCCTGATATAGCATCAACAAAGCATCCCACATACCCTTGGTAGTGTCTTTGCGAGTGATGTGCCATATTATATGATCCCTCACTCCGTCGAGGGTCATTCTCTTGGTCTTTTCCATTTCTACCTTGTACTTCTTCAACAAATCTGGATCAGTGGGCTTAACTACCATGATGTCGACATAAATCTTGAGAAAAACCTCATCCAAAAGGCACGAAATCCTTGCCTTCTAGATCACATAGTTGGACACACCATCCAATCTATCCTGATCTCTCAATCTACTGGTTGCCATCTCTACCAATCAAAAAATTCGAATGGCCTCCTCTCTCATACTGCTCCTTAGTGAATGAGAATTTGAATTCCCTAGCTAGGAATTATTTGAGGAAGAAATTCCCTCAAGTGTCTCTTCTTCCGTCTAACAACTTTCTTCCTGGAAACTGCTTGCAAAAAACTGTGTCACACCAAAAACTCCTCTTCATTGAAGCTACTACTATGTTTCTCCTTCTATTGATGAAAGATTGTGATCTAGAAATCCTACCTCTCCATAGACACACTTAGAGAGAGATTTACCACGAAAAACTTTCCCTCCTACTCTGAACTCCGTAATCCCTTTGGGAATTCAATTTTTTACCTCTACAAGAATTTCGAACATCCTTCCTCCTTTAGCACTGGGCTTCTCTAGCATTGTTCTCGTGTTCCACCTATAGCTCTAATACCATGTGAAAATTTTGAAGCTCCAAATTTCTACTGGAACAACTAATTATGTTTCTTCTATTTGTTGATTACTAAACAAAAGTATTTATCGTTTCCTACAGTAAACACTCAGACTAGTACACTGCAACCTTCACTATTTAAAGAAAGTGTGGAAAGAAGAAAATGAACAAGAAAGAAATGCATAACATATCTACACAGTTATTTTTGGACAAATGTCCCTGGAAAAACCCAATGAAGGAAAATTGGTGCAACAACTAAGGGTTTTATTATTATGCAGTAGTAATTTCTGAATAGCTATCCAATATAGAGAATATCACTAACAGAGAGATATGTGATATTACCTCAAACTATCATTGGATATATGACTGATCCAGCCACTGAATGAATGGCCCCTAGCTACCTCTACATTATCTGTGTGTAGTCACTGAGCTAGCCCAACATCACAACCTCTAGGGATTACGTCACCCCTTCTGTTACTCAATTTGTTGCCCAACAACTTCGATTTTCACCTACCAGTCCCATACCCTAGATTTTGGCCTTTGAAATTGATCCGTCCAGCAAATTTTGGATCTCCTCAAGGCTCTGAGCTTCCTCTACATCAATCTATGCTACCTCTGCATGGCTCTGCATTAGCCTCTTTTGGCTCTGTGTTGCCTCTCCTAGATCTATTTCTCTACATTCTCTACTATGTATTCCTACATTAGGAGAAATCTCCAACCAGGACTATCCATGCCCCTCACTACAAAATATCACGTCAAAATTATTTCTGACAACTCCTCTTCTTCAGAAAATTGATCTTCTAAGCTTCACTCAATGTGTTCTCAAAGTGCCCCTTAAACCTCTTCTTATATTTTTTTGTTAGACAACCAACAACCCAAATTAACTTCTAATCAATGGCTTAGATACTTTTGGCTTGATCCCTATCTTCTTCTAGAAGTTACACCCATAGTTTAGATTAATACCCATTAATTATTTTAATTTCCTAAGTCTAGACTTAGGGTCCCATTAAAAATAATTAATTGTTTTAATGAAACTTTCTCTGGGTGGAATTTGCAAAAATAATTTATGGGTGTTCGAGAATGCATGTGTCTGAGCCTCCTTGTAAATTTTGAGACTTAGAGCACATCTGAAGCTACCATAAATCAACAACCTCAAGTTAAGGAAATATGAGAATCAACCAAAAACAAACAAGGAAATAAGGCCACAATCTCCATGGCTATCTAGGAAATGAAAGACTAGGCAATCCATTACCAATCTAGCCAATCCTCCATTCTAGAAGTAGATCATTACCAAAATAAGTCCACATGCATATGCCATGCATACCAAAACTAGTGAGAAAAACATACATGAAACTCGATACTTACAAGCAAATCCTGATGTAGCTGTTGATCTCGATGTCCTCTTGTGCTTTCCTGCTCTTCCTTTAACTTCTTGCTCCAAAATTAAAGTATTCCACACTATGAAAGAGTGCTCCAAGAAAATTCTAAGTCTCCAATAATATTAGAGAGCTCCAAAGTTGAACTAACAAAAAGTTACCAGATGATCCGCAGAATCCTTTTTATGAATGAGGCCTCTATTTTCTTCATTTTTCCATTATTTTCCTTCATTTTCCTCCTCACGTGCAACCTGTGACTTTTCACCTCCATTTTCTCCTAATTTCCATTATTTTCATTAATAAATGTGCTAAAAATGCCATTTTTCCTTCCCAAATCCTTAGTCATTTCCTTTTCCAATTTCCTTAGCCATTAATCAATCACAATTGATCCCCATCACTAGGATTTTTCCCAACATTAAGCTTGGAGTAAGTGTCACATCAACCATGGTTACTATTTTTCCTTTATTAACTTTTATTACATGGAATTTCACCAAGATTGGTATATATATATATATATATATATCTACAAGTAGAACGTAATGCCCAAAGAATACACTTTGCCTTCACTACCTTGCATACACCTTCGTGTTTAGGGTATATAAAAGTAGATAGGAAATTTTTTTATTACTACAAGAAATTTTTTGAGATTCTATTGAAACAATATGAATTCTAGATATTCTACCAAAGATATTGTGATTTCTCTACAGTGTTAGGAAGAGTATAAAAGCCCTTGCGATTCATAACTTAGATACAAAGGAAGACTTGAAATTTCATACTATATTCTATAATCTTTCATTGCATAGAAACACAAATTCATGGTATAAAATTTGTTTCAAAATTGTTTTTACAAGATGAGAATAAACATCTAGCCAAAAGTAGGCCACCCTACAATATACCTTTTTTTCCTCAAGTACCTGTATTGTCTTATCTTATCTCTAGTTCTATTCGAAAAGTAGGGTGTTCATCTGATATTGGGCATTACATAATCAAAAGTAGTAATTCATCTATTTCCAAACTATAATATTTATGTCTGAGTAGCTCAATCATGCACCTCCCACTTGGAGAGTAAGGATCTCTACTGTTTCCACATTCATTTGAAGTTTCTTCACCTTCGTAAGTTCCAAAGTATAACATTTAGCCTAATATCAGTGTTTCTCAACTTTAACTACTTAGAATAACATAATGGTTGCTACCTAGATGAGCTTCCCTATGCAAATATGAGTTCGTTTAAGTTAAGTGATATCTCACTTTGTATCCAAATTGAGTGATTATTGTGGAGAGTCATAAATCTTGAGTTGTTCATCATTAAAAACTATCTGTATACTAAGGTATGAATGAATTTCAGATAGAAAATTATTGTCTTTAGTTTTTTAACTTCCTAGAGGATAATACATTGATCATACTGAGGTGGTATTAATTTCTATTATAGGCTCATGAACCTCCCTTTTCTCCCAACGACCACAATTGGATTCAATTAAATCCAAGATGAAAATACTAGTGAATTGTGTTAATCAAACTTATATTCTAGAACCCAAATACCTTGATAAATTTGAATTTAATCAAATGTTGAATGAATAAATTTGTGAATTTTAAGTGGGATTTTATGCAAATATAAAAATTCAAGAGAAGGAAGCAAAGGAATCATCGTTGATAATGGGAGTTGGTTAATTGTAACAAAATTTCTATGACCATGGAAATAACAATATTGACACTCCACCATGTCATCATTTTTCTTAAATATAATTCATGAATGGGATTTCTTAAACTAATGTCCTCAAACAGTTCAATCCATTCCCAGACAACTAGTAGGTTGTCGAAAATCCCACACAAACTAATTTCAAAGTAATCACATTTTTATTTTCAATATTTGCATGAATTTCAATTCCTCCATTACACTAGATAAAGGAATAATCATCATTCTAGGTTGTGTATGAGAATAAATGTAAATACTACATCATCCAATAGAAACCCCATAATTTTTACCACAAATTCCACATTTCATTTCAATTTTTCTTCTGTGAATTTCAAAACCCATGGCAATAATTCCAATATTTTCCTTTTTTGAAAACCCTAAATTTCTCAAACAATCTATATTTCCATACTCCCAAAACCCCATGCAAAAGAATTGATTCTACAAATATTATCTCTCTCTCTCTCTCTCTCTCTCTTGGTATATATATATATATATATATATATATATTGAGTTACAAGGTCATTTACAATTAACATTGTTAGTAACATTTGGCTTTAGAAAAGAAATGAAAAAAGAAAAAGAAAAGTTTCATGATTATACATCTTGGGTAATGTTTAAGCATGAATCTCAACATGGAGTGGGACAAGACTAGGACTTATTAATTTTTCCTAATATTTATTAGTTTTTTCTAACAAACATTTCCAAGTCTTTTAAAAGTGTCAACAAGGTTCAAATGCTTGTAGAAAACAAGCAATGAAAAAAATAATAACTTGATTCTACAATAATTTAAATTTATTCAAGTTTGGCTACACTATTGGAATATCTAGCAGTCACGAGGTCTGTAGCATTTGACGTCCCTAGAAGGTTGGAGTACCTACATGATTTCCCTAAAGTAGGTAGTACTCCAATGAGAAAGTGGAAGGATTAACTCCTCACTACTACATCTTCATCAATTGCTCGAATAACATATGGTTAGTGAGGGGAGGTTTGCATAGGCACAAACATTGATTGGCCCTTGCCCATAAAGACAACTATGTGTGCTAGTTAGCACTACTCCGTGAACCATGAGGGTAAGCCTATAAAGCATAACCATCTCCTAGCCCACATATGAATTACACTGATACGTTTTCAACAAGTACTTGTGCTCGACAAAAGAAGGAGAATAGGTGGAACTCCATGTAGACATGAGGCCCATTAATATATCGTAGAAGGAGCCTTAGTAGGAAAAGGTATATCCATGGGTCATAATAAAATAATTTCCTAATAGAGACACCCCCACCATAACAACTAATAAAGAAGGTAATAACCCTGATATTGGTAGGGAGGAAGCCTACTAGTGGAGAAGAACTTACATAAGGACAAGAAAGGGATGTAGTTAAGTCCCTTAAAGAAAAGGATTTACATATAGAGGCTACCCACTAATTTTCAGATACAACACCCTTACCACTTTGCATGTGATTTCCTCAACTCCAACTTGATGTAATTTATAACCCATCAGTTTAATTGCAAGTATATAGCGTAGGTTTTTATTTTGGTTCCAATTGGGGTAGAAGGTATCCATCACTGAGTCATTAGAGTAGACATGTGATTGAGTAGAACCTTTCAATCTATCTCAAATTAACATAAATATGGAGGAGCTATGTGAGGGGCTGTTAAAAACGAAAAAAAATTATAGCTAAATGTTAAAAGCAAAAATTATTTACGGTTCAATGCTAAAAGGAAAGGAATTTTATAGTGAGGCACTTGAATTAAAAAGCATGGTGGACTTGGCACTTATTTGGGTCCATTTTGGCCCTTGATGGCGACTGTACACTCATAACAACACTTCCACTTCAGAGTGGTGAAAAATCTTCTCACAAGGAAGCCACTATTGTTATTTTCACGATCCATGACAAAAATAAACTACTATTATTTTCATGGGAAAGGGAAGAAATAACTACCCACATTTCTATTTTTTCTTTTATACAATCTAAAATTTCTTCTAATAAGTTTAAATAGAGTCTCAGACTATCATCTACGAGTCTAAATAAAATATAACTCTAACCTAAGATATTTTAACTAGAACCTAAAACCTCGTTCGAGAGTTTGCATCCATTTTTTTTTTTAACCAAACTTTTAGCCAAGAATATTAATTAGAATCTAGAACTCTAGGGCGATAATTTCAAATGGAATATAAACTCTTAATCAAGAGTTGTGGTTATAATCTACACGTTCAACTGATATTTTCTTTCTGACAATTTTTTTTCCCAAACCTCTCGGTTGTAAACTTGTTCAACTCTCGTTCAAGAGGTTGCAACCCCAACATTAACCCAACCAAACACTCGACCGAAACATTTTAAAAATCTCATATGATAAAATATATTGACTTTTTTCTTGGCCAAGAGTTCAATAAGAATAGTGCAACTTATCACTACAGACCAAAATGTGTTTCCCATGTTTTGAATTTTCATCCTCTAACAAAATGCCTGTACAACGTAATATTTAGCAATGGGGAGTCCAATAAAAGCTAGATCATGTGCTCTACTTCCCTCTTGGGTGGTAACCCTTTAGGCTAATGGAAAACATCCTTATATGCCTATAAAAACTCTTCTAGTTTCCTTTTCTATTTCTTAGTACACCTAGGGATGCCTTTCCTCTTACAAACTCTTCTATAAATTTGTCTTCTCTTAAAACAAGTAAAACAAACTTCTTGATGGAACTGGTCAATTTTATGGCTTGGTTGGACCATACTAGTGAAATGTTTTACTTTCCTTCGTGCACATTGATGGAAAATGATTTTTCATCCTTGATGGGATGGTACTAGTTTAATCTTTGCATGAATATTTCATCTCATGTGTACATGTAGGAACTTTGCAAAACCACTTCAGATACATCAAAGGGAACCAAATCTAGTCATACTTTATTAATAAAATGAACAGTGTAGAAAATCCAATTTTTCACTATTTTGTTACCTTTAACTTTGCACCCTTATTTTTCCGTCCCAATGGATATGGGCTTGGATGATCATGAACTTTTGAGCCCTGTTTGGTGACCAACTTTGTTACAATGATATTTTCCTGCCATCTTGAGTCAAATAGAACATCAATACTTTTCTTCTTGACTTGTATCTTTACATGGAAGAGTTTGGTGATTTCTTTCTCTTCCTTTTGCTAAAGGTTACTTAGATTCATCTCCTACTACACTAATGTATATACAATATTCTCATTCAAATCCAAGGTATTTTCAACTTGCTTTCTAGAATCAATGGCTATGAGGTTCTTCTTATTTCCTTTCTTTTTTTTTCTTTGGGTTAAGCTCTAGATGCAACTTATGGCACTTCTCCTATGTATGGTTGTTAGTGTTACAGTGGTTGATGGGATATTTGCACTAGTGTGATGTGGTTGTTGTCCTTTTATATTTTACTCCTTCCACTTCTTCTTCCCCTCCTTAAAAGTCTCTTGTTTCTCCTTCTACTTAGATCTACTTGATTTCCCTTTCTTCAGGCATATGTTCTCCAAGTATTGTGCTGATAGATAAGACTCATCCACCAATCTAGGTTGGAATAATATTACTTGCTTTCACATGGCTATGTAGGCTTCCTAATACTTGAGGAGTACATATAGTTTCTTTGGGGAGATATATATCATTTTGGCTCTATTTATGAAATTTGTTGTATATCTTGTACACTCTACCCTTGTGTTTGCCTAAAGTAGTGCCACCAGATTCACTAGTCCTCTACATATCCAATACGGTAAAATCATGAATTCATGTTGGATTTGAAGTCCTACCACTTTGTCTTTAGAGGTTATCCTTCTAACCTCTAGGTATTTGTGTGTCTTTCCCACCAAGTGAAGGCATGTCCCTCTAATTTCAGCCACACAAATGAAATATTTTGTTCTTCCTCAACATAATTGACACTGAAACAAACTTCTAATTGTTGCAACTAGTGATTTAGCTTTTGAGGGTCGATATAACCTTGGTATGGCTTGATTTTTACCTTCACTTCCATTTTTAATAGGGACTATGAATTACTCTTGACACTTTAACCGTGTTTATCCTTTTCAGGTCCTTTCTTTGGCTGGTTATCTCTTTCTTCTTGATCTCCTAATATCCCCTTTGATCTATCATCTACATTAGAACCACCAACTTCCCTAAATATCTTAGGCTTATTGATCATGTATGGAATGAGGATATTTATATTATGGATTATAAATTGAACTTGTGCTTCCAACCATGAAAACCTATCCTCTGCAGGATCACAAGGGTCATTCACAAACTCATTGGCCATGATTAGGGTTTTATGACTTTTCACCTAGCTGATCTAGATCCATAAACTACCATGGGTATTCCACTATAAAAATCCTCCCAAAAGATTTGATTAATCTATATTTATAAATCTAAAACCTACACAATTAAGACTTTATTTCTATTTAGATTTATGTAATTTTAGATTACTATTAATTTCATATGTATGAAAATTAAAATTACTTAGAAAATATAGAACATAAAATAAAACCTAAGAAACCATGCTTTTACACAAGATATGACCTTGGAAACCCTTTCGAGAAAAAATCAAGCTGGAAAGTGAGGTTTCTCTACTCTCTTTCTCTAAATAGAAAATGGTTGTGAGTACAAATGAGTATGGATTATGGCTTATGGGCTACTACAATGGAAAAATAGTCTTTGTGTGATCTATATCTTATCGCTCTTGTTTAATTTTTCTCATTTATGGAACAAATTCACTCTAAATAATGGAACCTCTTTTCCTACTAAAGACCTGATTACAACACGGTCTGGTATCCTACAATTGATAAGGTTTAACCACATCAAATATTAACCAAAGTTACAATATGGACTCTTCTAGAGTCTTCTTCATCATAATCATGCTGCTAGCCTCTTTTCCAATAAATGGGGGCTAACGTGGCATCCTCTCGAATTATGGTGGTGAAAACATGAAGGTTAATTTTTGAGTGGCATAACGTTTGCATACAAACACCGATTGATGTGATTCTTTTGCCATTGGAAAGGCATCTATGGGTATAATAGGAAAAATATGTACACATTTTTACCCCCAAAAAATGCCACTTGATGCCTCAAAATGCTCCTGAAAGGCTTTAGATCCCAATTTGCAAAACTGGGCCTCATCACTAAATATGGTCTTGTTAGTTGATTCCTCCATTTTTTCCATTCTCAAACCATCACAATGGATGAAAAGCAAGTATAATTATTCAATCTCAATCATCCTAGGACATTAAAATTTGAACAATTAAGTTGTATAGTTTGTGTAGTGGTTTTCTTGCATTCAACATTTAAGTTTTCCAAACAAAGTCTGACATTACATTAGAAAGTGCACGTAATTCAACTAGACAATTGCGTACATTTTTATTATTAATTTCAAATGTTAATAGGAATGGTAGTGTGTGTCATTTATATTTTCCCCTAATCAATGCTACATTTATATGTGATTTATTTTATTGTGAAAACATATGAGCTAATTTTCCCTTCTCTTTGAATTTCTCTTGAAATTTGTTGAATTGTTACTTCTAAGTGACTAGAGTAATCTTTTTTTTCTTCTTCTTTATTAATTTAGATAACTTATACAATGAAATATTATCCACATTTTTTTTAAATCCTTATATCAAATCGTACTTTATATTATTAGAAACTATTGTAGATTTACCTACATTTCAAGTTGATTTATTATTTGGATATGTTTCCCTCATGGGGTAAGAAGTAGAAGGAGATCTTGAATTGGAATCCTAAGTTTCTTTGTCATCTTTATCAACCACTTCTTTGAAAATATATTGGATTACATTGGTTCATAGTTTTGAGACTCTCTTCCTCCTCTACTCCTTGGTATTAAGTTGATTTACTTTTCCTCAATAATATAACAAACATATTTACACATGTTTATAGAGGATGGGAATGTCTTTTCTAAATTATAAACATTATGATATCCATAGAATATTTCTTGAAAAAACTATTCATGATTAATTTCTTCAATGGAAGGGATTTGATTAGATAGCGGTGGATTATTCTTCCTAAAAATAAGTCTCCATGGGATTCTATATGAAGTTAATTTTCCTAAAATTTTATTTAAATCAAATATACCATTTGAATTTTTTTAAATAATCCTCTATACGCCTTCCATATTAACAGAATATTTATCTTTCGTATTGTTGATAATTTTAGCTATAGTGGTGGTACTTTTTTCACTAGGAAAAAAATTCGTTTATTCTATTTTATACTTATTAACATTAATAAGAATGTATTTCTCTATTGTTAGAGTTTGTTTGTGTTAGAAATTGGGACAATATTGAGAGGGGGGGTTGAATCAATATTGGAGGAATTTTCAAACTTTGTTTCACTAATGTAGAGAACTAGGGAACCAATAAACACTTCATCAATAGTTTATCAGTATCAGAAAAATCAAAATAAGAAGCATAAATGATCACATGTAGATTCTTCAAAATTTTCCTTCAATGTACTTCACAAAGGTATGCTTTTACTTGTTGCAAATTTCTCTCCCTACAACCATAACAAAGCTACTACAACCTAATTTATCAGATACAAATGAAAAGAAATACAAATTCTAGTTTATCAAATACAAATGAAAGAATGTCCAACCCCTAATTGTTTAGTAGCCACTCCGCAAGGAGACACAACCCTTGATTTGCATGTTCCTACTTTCTTGACCTCCTTGATTCATCTTTCATACAAGTTTCAAACTCAAATGATGAACAACACTTCCTTTCATAAAACAAATAACTATTGACCTCAATTACTCACCAAAAACACCATAAAATCAGATTTGGAAATGCCTGATCATTGATCAATCTACCATAATTGATCTCTAAACAATAAATAAACCACCCATCCATCATACAACAACAAACACCTCTTACAATTCAATTATTCTTATGTAGAAATTAGGATTGATATTTTTAGTTTTAAAACATTAGTCAAGTTGCAATTAAGCTTCACTTATTAGAGGTTTCGATCTCACTAACTTCTCATTTCTTCTACTTCTAGAATGTTCTCTTGATGTGTACCATAATTCTTCATTCTTTGGTTGGTTGTCTCTGTGAACGAAGAGGAGTTAATTGTCCAATTTTTTAATTGTAGAGAAAATATTAGTCTTTCTATATGAATTTCTAAATTTGGCTATCTCCCTATTTGGAAAAATCACCGAATATACTACCAACTCTATCCATACTGCTGCTAAATATTCTCCAAATATAAGTGTCCTTACTGATTGTTGGAGTGCCTATCCAGTCACACTTTCACTATATGAGCTAGATTTGTGACCAAGCCACTATTAGGTTGGGGGATGAATGAGGTTAGAGACTTGACAATTTTTTATTTCTCCATCGACTACTTGAATTTTGACTTGAAACATTTTAACACAAACCGTAGAGAAAATTTAAATGGAGCTTGAAAGGTCAGAGATCAACTTCTACTCCCTTATATGTGTGGGTAATTAACTCTAACTAGATGGATACTCGATTGGTAAAGTTTATTTGAATTTTTTTAAATCAATTACACAGAAAAGTCTCACTAAACATGACCTTTGCCTTGAAGTCCAAGGAACTTCCACATAATATTGTTCATGTCATATTTGCATCATTTTTTCCATGTGGTGACTTCTTAATGATGCCACATGTAAGTTGGACTTGGCTCATTTGGATACCAAATTTGCATTCCATGTCACACCCTCATTGGTGCCAAATTTTCATTCCATGTGTCACACCCCCATTGGTGCCATGTCATGTTAACGCCATCATGCCACTATGTCTCTTTGTCACCTCTATCGGCCAATACAAACACACCATGTGTCTCTCTCTAGTTGGTCTATGCCATCAACTCATCCACATCACCTGCCCAATCAACATTGGTAAAAATATTTAGTGAAAAACCTTCACCTCTAGGGTACCAAAGTCCATAAACCATTGCAGCTCTCGAATATTTGAGAATCCTCTTTTCTGCTAAGAGATGATTTTGTCTAGGGGCTGCTTGAAATATTCCAACAATAACAACTTCCTACAAGATGTATGTTCTTAAGGTTATCAAACATATAATGTTTCCAATAATAGATCTTTGTAAAGTGTGATCCACCTTGGGCGAATCATTAGTCTTGCTCGCTTGCAACTAGTAATCGTTGGAGTTCTTATCAAATAACATTCCTTCATGCTAATTTTTTTTAAACTTCCTTGAGATAATTGTTTTGTTAGATAAAAAATCCTTTTGAAGATTGTGGAATATGTAAACCAAGGAAATAATAAATTTCTTCAAGCAAGACATCTCAAATTCAACCTTCATATCAATTGCAAACTAGCAAGTTAGAGAGTCCGAATGACTGGAAAAAATAATATCATCAACATAGACAACCACAACTAACAATTTTCCATCATTATATTTCACATACAAATTACTATCAAATGTGCCTCTTTTAAAACTACGCTTGAGAAAATAACTATCCAACTTGGAATACCAAGCCCCTTAGAGCTTGCTTAACACCGTACAAGGCCTTTTTCATATTGCAAACATAATTAGGCTTATCTGTTAGTTTAAACACATCAGGATACTCATTGTAAACTTATTCATATAATTCTCCATTTAAAAATTCACATTTAACATTCATCTCATATCTCTTAAATTTTTCAAAACTAGCAAAAGCCGAGAACACACGAATTGCCTCCAATCCAGTAATCAGCATCAAGGTATCATCAAAATCTAAACCTTGTATTTGTGCATACCCTTTGCAAACTAACCTTTCTTTTTTTCTTTTTACTTCATCCTATTTATTCACTTTGTTCCTGAAGACCCACTTTGTGCCAATCATATTCTTTTTTTTTGGTCTTGGAACAAGCTCCTATGTCTATTTTTTCTTGATCTAATCAAGCTCTATAAGCATGGATTTTATCTAATTATCATCTTGGCTGGCCTGATAAAAATACTTTGTTGGAAATAATACTGAGAGGGGGGGTGAATCAATATTTATAATTCAATAATATTTCATTTCCCAGTCATATTTATATATGCTACTTCAGTGAAGTGAACTTGCATGTGCACGCTACTGTGATTAAAGAAACTAGTGTAAACCCAGACAACTTATGATTTATTTAATTTATCATGTGTTGATCTGTAATAAGTTCATAGAAATATTATTATATAGTAACTATGTGCAGTAATAACAGAATAAACTATCACACATAAGGAACACACGTGAAACCCTGAAATTTAAGGAGGAAACACAATTTGGGCGAAAAACCACTTGCTTTTGTTGTATTTTTCTTCTTAATATAAATTAAGTTGGCTTACAATCTTGTATTAGTGTAGACTCATACCAGTATGTAGGAACCCACCTGCAGAAGGCTACCACCTTCTCTCATTTTCGAGCTTCTACTGGAAGGGAGATACAACCCCCTAGCTCTTGTACTAGTTGATATGTTTACTAGTATGTAGCCTCCAGCCTACAGAATGCTACGTCCTTTTCTCTTCCTCCAGGGACCACGTTTCATAAATTTTTAGATTGGATACTCTTGGTACACAACAGCACAATCTGAAGCCACAATTCATCAAATTTTCACACTGGGCCCATCAGAAACTTTGAAACTCAAACTGCATCAACTAATAATCACTTAACCTAAATAGTCAAATCACTTCCACCTAAACATTGTGATGAATCTAGAAACCTACATCATCCTTTAGAACCAACTACAACCTCAAAAATCATACATCAGAATGCATATGCTACTTTATTGAACCCAACCTACGTGTATACACTACTTCCTTTAACCAAGCCTGTGTATACCTAAAAAATTACTAAATCATAAAACCTCGTAATCAAAATTGTACCAACTAGTAACAATCTAAAGATATGCTATTAAATTATAGATATTTAAACAGTCAGCAACAAAGATAACCATTCTCACTTGATCAATCAGTCAATCAGACATAGACTCCTTATGCATTCATTTTTACTTTCAGATCTAAGAAGACTTCATTGATAAACAACAGTAAAACAATAACACTTATCAGATAGATCAGAAATTTCTAAACAACAGGTTTTTGTTTTGCATACGCTACTTGGAAGAGTCGAACCTGCATGTATACACTCCTTTACCAAGGCGAACCAGTGTATATATCTGCAAATATTAACTGACAACGTTGCTGCTATTCCAAAATTTATACATACCCAAATCATGACATTTAAATAATAAAACATGTGTAAGCAATCATATCTCGTCCAACCAATATCAGATCATACAATGATAAGTCATTTCAGGTCTCATGATCCTGATCCAACATTGTATCCAAGGTGTACAAAATATTTAAGATCATATCATAGTCATAACCCTTGCAACATAAAACATACTTCAGATACAAGTATTCCTGAGAAAGCCTTTCACTTGCACACCTGTCCCTTTGAAATTCTCCTCCTTATATAGTTTTGGCCTTCCTCAATACCTTAGACCAAAAAAAAACTTAGATCATGTGCTATTCTTGGACGCAATCAAATAATCGTTACTCTGCTCAAACTCGTGGGCTAATACCATGGTATTTACCCTTGGTATTCCATACTCTTGAATTTTCTTGATTTTCCAACCCATACACGCTTTTCCTCTTGTGAAAGTGCGTGCATACGTATACTTTATTTTTTTTCTATGAACCTACGTGTATACACTGCTTTGTTAAGCTGAACTTGCATATACAACTTAAACTATCTGAAAACACCTTTTCTTTTAACTTCTTGAATCTGTTCAGTAGACCTTTGTTCCAACTTCCACTTCATATGTACCAATGCCCTGTTACCTCCAAATTGACCCGTTACACTATGAGTTTCCCTTTATCAAATCTGAGTTGACTTGTGAGTGAGTTTCCATCATTGACAACAATTGTTTCATAATGCCAACAATCTCCCCCTTTGGACTTGATGGCAATCATATTTTTGTTGATAACTTCAAGCTGTAGAAACTATTAGAGATATCAAGCAACACCAAAATACTCTCCCCCTTTGACATCAAGGGAAAAGGGAGGACCAAGATATTCTCCCCCTTTGAGATACAGTATGATGTCCATGCTTCCCCTGAGTACATGCAAAGTCTGTAGAGATAATTTTCAAAATAATAACATGACTCTATAACTCAACAAGTCATTATGGCCTCCCTAAGAACAATGAATCATACATACACCAATCACCCAACCAAGAGGGGATACACCAAATTTTTATACATTACTAAAATATAGAAATTATTACAACATCCTTCCCATGAAAAGTGGGAAGACAAATTACATGACTCATTCAAAAATAGACCATGACATAAAGAGACATATTACACCCTAGATCTCTACATGAACTATGCAACAATTGATATGAATATACAAAATCATAGTTGTAATCAACAACTATAATGCCAAAAATGCAAAATGTTTGATAAGGATAATTCTCCCCCTAAAGCTGTGCTACTTGTGCATTGTCAACAAATCATTCATTAAGGCATCTTCATCAGTCAGATAAAAATCAATGAACAAAGCATATCAATGGATTGTAATCATAAATATCAGACTGAGAACCCATATCAAACCCACTTTTTTTCTATTATAAAAACATATATGCTTTTTTAGCCACAGAATCCGTGTATATATGTGACTATCCTTCATGAAACCCACGTATAGAAACTTTTTGCTGAAAAAAATAAAATAAAATAAAATTAACAGCAAGATGATGTAAAAACTACTCCTAACTCTTGTCTAAGATATTCAAATGTTTCTCTGGGAAGCAGCTTGGTGAATATATCAGCAACCTATTATCTAGAGGGAACATACTCCAATTTAACCTTTTGTTCAAGCACTTGTTCTCGTAGAAAATGGTACTTAATGGGTATGTGCTTGGTCTTTGAGTGCATGACTAGATTTTTTGAAATGATAATGGCACTTGTATTATCACATATAATAGAGATGGGTGGAGTACATGTGATTTTAATATCTTGCAATGTTTCATCATCCAAAGAAGTTGTGTGCAGCAAGATGCAATGGCCACATATTCTGCTTCAGTTGTAGATAAGGCAATTGAACTTTGTTTCTTGCTAAGCCAAGACACTAACCATGATCCCATATAGAATGCACCTCCACTAGTTCTTTTTTATCATAAAAATTTCTTGCCTAATCTGCATATGTATATGCATGAAGAGTAAGATCTGTATCTTTAGGATACGATAGACCAAAGTCTCGATTTCCTTGAATATATTTGAATATTCTTTTTATTGCCTGAAGATGTGATTCCTTTGGATTTGCTTGGAATCTTCCACCAATTCCTACTACATGCATGATATCTGGTCTGGTACCTATTAGATAAAGAATACATCCAATCATAGATTTGTATGCAGGTTGGTTCACTGCAGGTGATTCATCGTTAGAACTGAGTCTATATCCTATTACCATTGGAATACATGCTGGTTTAGAATCCTTCATTCCATATTTCTTCATAATCTGCTTGAAATATTTGGTTTGTGAAAGAAAAATAGCATCTTTTGTTCTTTGTACTTGTAGACCAAGAAAATAAGTAAGTTCACCAAGTAAGGACATTTGAAATTCTTGATGCATAACCGAAGCAAAGTTCTAACTCATAGATTCTTCATTGCTACAAAAGATGAGATCATCAACATAAACAACAATAATTAGCAGTTTATCATTTTCAATCTTTGCGTATAATTTTTTGTCTCCAGAACCTTTGTATATATTTGTCAATACGACAATATCAGGCCCTTGGAACTTGTTTCAGACCATATAAAGCCTTTTTGAGCTTGCATGCAAGCTTTGCATAATTTCCTAGAATGAATCCTTCTAGTTGCTCAATATAAAATTCTTCTTCTAAATCCCCATTAAGAAAAGCTAATTTTACATCCGTTTGATATACTTTGAATTTTTGAAAAACTGAAAGAGAAATAAACATTCTTATGGTTTCAAGTCTGGCAACAAGTGAAAAATTTCCTTCAAAGTCTATATCTTCTTGTTGAGCATACCCTTTACAAACAAGTCTTTCTTGGTTTCTAATACCCTCTACATTTTCATTCAACTTATTCTTAAATATCCATTTTGTTCCTATAACATTTTTATCATGAGGTATAGGAACTAATTGCCAAGTATCATTCATCTCAATTTGGTCAAGTTCTTCATCCATGGCCTTAACACAACATTCAACATTGCTAGCTTCATTTACATTTTGTGGTTCTGTGGAGGATATTAATGCTAGATAACTTGTGGTTCCTATAAGAGTTCTTCTTATCTGTACTATAGACCCCTTTTCTCCTAGATTTTGAGATTTTAGATGATTATTTTGAACATACCTAGATGGAGTCTTTTCCTTGTCTTTTGTATCTTATTTTGATGCTTCATTGGTTTCTTCCTCTATATTATTTTGATTTGATACGAGAAAGCATTCACCATCATCCTCATTGTCATATTCCTTTGTTGATTTCATATTTTCTAGATTTTTGCATGCTTCATCAATTACTAAATCAATTCATTCAACAATTTTTCAAAGTATTTTATTATAACATTTGTATCCTTTACTTCTAGATGAATAACCAATAAGAATTCCTTGATCTGCTTTGGCTTCAAACCCACCAAGATTTTCATCAGTATTTTTAATGAAACATTTTTTTCCAAAAACTCTAAAGTGTTTTACAATAGAAGGCTTATCATGAAAATGTTCATATGGAGTTTGATCACTATTTACCCGAACATTAGCTTTGTTGAGAATAGTCACGACAGTAAATGCAACTTCACCCCAAAAGGTGGCAGCAGTTCCAAATTCATCATGTTAACACTCAAATCTACCTTAGGCTGAAATAAGGTAAAACTCAAGGCTACATCAAACCACGCTCAGCCTCGTAGCTAGGCCTACGAGGACAGGAGATGGCTCTCTCCGGGACAATCTCACCAAAGATAATCGATGAGGCTCGAGATGACTAAATTTGCAACTAATCTTAGGCTAGGTATTAAGTGTAGGGGTTTGATTTGATTTTGGGGTTTTAGGGTTTTGTTGAAAACAATGGGAAAAGCAATTTGGGCTCGAGGATAAGGCACAGTTTCTACAGAGATCTAATTGGGGCAAGGAAGGCAATCGTTTTGATGCTTTAATGCAAGTGAGATGGGTAGATCAGACTGGTGAGGAGATAAGGAGAGCAAGGAAGTCACAAGGATTCTCCTTAAACTGAAGAAAACATGGAAATTAAAACAAACTTAAAGGCAGAGCATAACAATCTATGGATTCTACCTTAACACTTCATTTGTTCAATTGCAGAAGGTGAGACAAGGAAACTGATACACATACACAACTTACAAGTACTGAGAGAAACACACCATCAACACATAAAGCCACATGGATCCCAAACAGTGCTGCAAAACCCTGGTCTTTCCTTAGCCAAAAATGCAGAGAAAATATGTACAATAGTATGCCAAAGCAATCCCAAGTGTCCAAACTCTCCAACCTCTGAAAATGATTGAGAAATTACATCATATAGACCATCCTAACCCCTTTCCTTGCCTCTAGGGGTCGAGCTCATCATTCTAGGAGCTGTTTGAACTAATTCTAAAGAAGGAACTGAAATCTAGGTAGTCAAACAACTTACCCCTATATGCTAGGAAACTGATTCATTCATTTAATTTTCACCTTTTAGTGAATGAATCCTCTAGAACAACTAAAAATGTGCCAAAATTACATCATACACATCAAATTACATCAAACTAGGTCAAACATCACATCAAGAGATGAAACTAGTCACAATTGGCCGAAATTCTGAGCTGGAAGGTGAAAATTTGACCAAAAAACCCTGTGCGCCGCGTGCGTGAGCCCTATGCGCCGCGCGCCTTTCCACCTATTTTTGGGGCACTTCCTGGCATCTAAATTGAGCTCCAGTTGGATTTTTGGAAAGCCCTGGATGTCTACTGTCCAACCCAAGTGGAATTTTCCAATTTGGTGTCCATTTGACCCTCAGAAGTACTTCCTGCTGGTGCAAAAAGTGGCAGAAAGGTGATTTTCATGATGTTTTTGAGCCTTTTGGTCACCCAGAACATGATGAAATGTCTTTGCAATGCCTGAGAATGTGTATTTCATCATGAAAAATCCAAAACTACAATCCATTTGTGATTTGGACCTCCCCATCTTATGGGTTGCACGCTGCGCGCTACGCGTAGAGCCAAAAAACCTGTTTCGCAAGCCAAAAATTTTGAAACGACAAAATTTTCTCCAAATTTGCCTAAATTTGGAGTGAAGACCCTCCATCATGTATCATGCTCAACTAATGAAGCCTTGACCAAAACTCGAAGTGGATCGGGCCTTTTGCGTTTTTTTTGTGCTTTGCTCAAACGCCTCTTGAGGATCTTCATTTTCGCTTTGCAAACATGCATGCGAGCCCAGTAGTGAATTTTCATTTGACGAAGCATGCCTTTGTCTCTATTGGCCTTTGCCAATAATTTCTCAAGATGAGTGTTAACATGTATGAGCATAGACTCTCGATCAGCCTCTATCTCCTGCTGAATGGGTGTCATCTCATTTAGGCTTCTTTGGGTAGCCTGCCGGTCTTCACGGATGTTTTTCCACTTCTATGAGGCCTCCGAGGTGCATTTTCTTTCGTGGGTGAGTCGTTTTGGGTTTCCACCTCATAGTTTGATGAATGATCAGATGGCATGATTGATGCTATGAAAACTGTCTTGGAGAATTGAATGCTAGTCAAAAAACTATGTTGGACTGCTATTGTGATATGATTGAAATCTGCCTACCAAGGGGAATAATGCAACAAGGGACTTTTAGGAAGGGGAAAATATGAAGGGATTAGGGGATATTAGGATATATTTTGTTTAGGGAAATGTGGGAGGGTTTGGGAGGTTTATATAAGTTAGGGTTTGGGGTTTGTGCATTTGGAAATGGGTGGAAGGGAATTGGGGATAGGGGTTTAGTAAGTTTAGGGGATAGGGAACAATAACATTCAAGGGGAAATGGTATATGGGAGACGGGAATGATGGAAAAAGGGAATAATGTGATGGAGGGGGACCCTTGGTAACAAAAAGATGAATGTGTAACGCTTAATAGCAGTTGGCTTGAGGATTTCTAGATGTAGGGTTTGGATGTTTTGTTTCGAACATTTGGAACCATCAACCACCATCACATAACACACAAATGGATGAAACAGTGGGATGTCGACCCTACCTAGCCAATTTGTACGGAGAGGAGGCGATTTGGTGCCTTTCTAAGCAATTTTCGGCCTTATAACCCAGTGCGCTGCGTGCCTCCCCCAATGCGTTGTGCGCCTCTGATGCGCCACGCGCATGTATTTTTACACTGAATTTTGGTGCCTGATGCACCGCGCGCCCAGCCTGATGCACCGCGCGCACCCAGCTAGATAGTGAATTTTGTAGGAGGAATTTGGAGGCCTTCCTGGTGTTGAAATCAGGTGTATGATAGCTCATTGGAAAATTCATTGAGTCTACTTTCCAACCCAACTGGAATTCTTCAATTTGGAGTTCATTTGCCTTGTCAAAAATCAAATCTCCCAAGACTCGTCAAAATGTGCCAAATGAGGTTGCCTCAAGGCAGAGTGCTATTGCAGTCAACGTTTGAATGCCTTCCTCACCTCCAAATTAAGATCATGATAGTTCATTGGAAATATATTTTTGTCTAGTTATCATTTGAATCATCAAGAAAGTCATTTGGCCAACCAAGCTAGGAGAAAACTTGACTTTCCCAAGGTCACTACAGAGGTGCATTCAATTCTCCTGAGGCAACAGTATTTTTGACATTTCTCTAAAACCATGACACCTGTGTAAAATGTGAAGGAGTTTTTTCGTCTTTCACATGTTGTGGAGAAAAACCTCTCTCAGTTTTCCAAAATTAATCTTTTATTGCTCTGAAAGATCTTTTGAGTGAAACTTATCCCAATGTGTGAAACAAGGGATTTTGTGAAAATGAAGCGAAATGAAGGGGATAAGGGGCTTCTAAATTCTTGGGGAAATTTTGGGAAGTATGGAGGGATGTTAGGAAGTAGGGGAAAGTGTAATCTCAGATATCGAGTGAGGGGAATGGGTCCAAAAGGGAAAAACATAGGCCCAACCTAGAAAATTGCCAGGTTGTAGCAAGAAACTAGGGTTGTGCAAAAATGAGGAATTTGGGGGATCTAAGTGATGGGAAGTGTTTAAGAAGGTACATGAAGGATAGGGGAAGGTTTATGAACATATGGATACAAGTTTTACTAATGATTTGACCATTCAAGAGAAATTGCCTTCAAAACCCTAGGAGAGGTAAATGACCTTACCTAGGCGCAACTGAAGCATGAACAAGGTGTGAAATGACGCAATGGAACCTGACATGATGATAAAAACCTTCTAAATGATGATAGACTCAGCTGAATAGTGACATAGATTGACATTTGGGCAGCTTTGAAAAGAGTGAAAAAAAACCCTAGACCTAATGCCTAGTGACCAAATTTTGCTTGAAGACTTATTGAAATAACAAAATTTGATTGTGACACCTTAAAATCACTTGTAAGAGCATGTTTGATCACTAGAGGAAGGTTGCAAAGACTGACACTAACATTGGCTCTAATGGGGATGGTAGCTCCTTGGAGGTGCCAAGAACGGCAGATCTTTGGGAGAGCAGACCAGCGCGTTATCCATTGGGCAATGGAGTCAAAAACTCAAACTGAAATGCATGACTGAAAACTGACACAAATTGACTCTCACTCAACTAAGAACTATCTCGATACTTAAACACAACTCACAAACTGGAAATGATGCTCACAGTGGAGCTTATTCATCAAAACCTACTCTAACAGTTTCATTCATCACCTGATCAAGTGAAATGAAACAACCAATGCAACCAAGTAAGTATTCCATCTGCTGTACGAATTTTCTGCAAGTGCTCACTTATGAACAACAAGCAAGAACTACTGAAAGGAAACTCCCATGACAACTTGGAAACAAATCCGTTGAATGATATGGATCCTCTATCCGCCTCCAAAAACACTGCATAAGGATCTTGAAATTCAAGCACACTGGAACTTAGCTCATCTAATGGATTACTTCTCATTTCCTCATACCATGAACGCAAATTTTGATCTGAGCCCTGTGACAAGACCTCTACTGAAAATGAAAAAGTAACCGGCTGCCGGATCAAATTCATATCAGCACATGTTTCAAGCTCACATGTAGTCAATGGAGAAAGACGTTGACTGCAAACCTCATCCAAAACATCAGCTATGGGATTATGAAAAACTTGAAACGACTGCTGCAAACCATTTTCTATTGGTTCCAATGTGATTACATGATTTCCTACATGCTACTCATTTTTTTCTTGAGAGATTTGATGAAGATTCTGCCTTATAAACTGAAATGCTTCGAAACAAAAGGGTATAGAATCCTCTTGCATCATCAAATCATGTATTTCATCTTCCACACATTCATTTGTAATCTGTCCTTCAATTTCATTTGATGGCTGCAAATCTAATGCTACAAGCTACTCAAGAATTTCGTTATCTGTCTCATCCTCAACATTAACACTGAGAGATTGATGATTTGTTATAGGCTTCTCATTTGAAGATTTACTATGCAATATACACTTCAAAAACTGAAATGATTCAAAAAAGAATGGTACGAAGTCACCTTGAATCATTAAATCATGTGTGTCCACTTCCAAGTCTTCAGCTGCAACTTGACAATCAATGGCTTTCGGGGGTTGCAACTGAATATGAGAAGTCTTGAACAAAATTTTCATTGCTCTCAAGATGATTCAAATCAAGACTTGTTGACATTTGATTTCTGATTGCATGGTAGTTATCTCTGATGAACTGAAACAAATCAAAACAAAAAGGTAAATATCCTTCACTTACTTCAAACTTTGATGCACTTTCCTCATCATTGTCATAGTTGATATGCATCGGTTTATCACTGTATTCGAGCCCCTGAAAGTGAACTTCCTCCTCGCACAAACTAGCTGCTGATTCGTCTGCAAGATTAGCTTCTTTTTGGAGAACATAATCATCATCATACTGATCAAACTGAGGCAATTCATCATCAAACACACACATCATATCAATAGCTCTCTCTTCTTCACAATGATCTATAAAACAATCACTATGACAACTGGGATTAGAAACAAAATGTTTTGGGTCAGCCGCTTGTTCTTGAATGTCACTTTCATTTTTTGCAATCATTTTCCACACCATCTCTTCTACTGCATTTACGAAAAGATCAAGATTTTCCTCTGAAAATGTCAACTGCTCTGAAATATTCTTCTTTTCTTCTTCCTTCAACCTTGCCCTCAAGATCAGCAAATGAGCCTCTACATTCACTGCCTTGTTCTGTATCTGGTGAAGTGTTGCAATATTCTTTTCTCTCAACTGAAACTCCATTTCCGGATCGAAGGCACTCGGGTAGTGCAAGAGAGAAAATCTAGGAGAAGGTCTTATATCAACTGGCATCGAATAATAAACTTGGTTAAATCTGGTAGAAAATTGTTGTACTGTCTCCCCTGGCATTCTTTTCAGCTGATTATACTCTTCTATAATAAGGAAAAGGTTCTGCCCGATCATCCACCTATCGAGAAAAACTTTGACGAACTATCGGAAATTTGAGATGCTCACATCAGGGAGGGTTCTGAACCAACTCTTCACTTTGCCTTGCAAAGAAAAAGCAAAAAGCCTTATACTGACATCTTCTTCATCAACTTCAAAAAGATCTAGAAAATACTCAAAATTCTGCACATGTTTCTCACGGTTGACATTCTTACTTTCACCATCAAACCTCGGCAAGTATATATCATAGTTTTTGGGGAAAGCATGAAGAACAGAGGGTAAAACAAGAGGTTTATACCGATCTGGAATTTTACAAGGTGTAGGGGTATGTACAACAGGTATAGAATCAGTCTTGGTCTTTTGAGGTTCATCAATCTGAAGATGGTCATCACAAAATTTAGAAGAAAGGTCTTGATCAAGCTCAAAGGTATGCAGCTCTTTGGTATTCACAATCTTCAAAGGGAAAGAATCAACTGCAGGTTGAGGATCTCTTCTCAAATACAGTATAGTTTGCAAATCCTTCTTGACATTCTTGGGAAAAGAGAAGAAATAATTTATGACAAAGAACAAAATGTCTGGGATGAAATTCCAACTTGAATACCTGATCTATCCATGTTGTCCTATCATGTTTTTGCTGGTCGGGATCATCCTCCAGTGGAGTCTTTGGATCTGATCTCAGAAATGATTTAGAGTCGCTAGGTGAATGATTTCAGCCTTTGCCAGTGTCTGATCTTTGTCCACCATCAACAATCAGATCTGAACTCGATACACGTACTAGGGTAATTTATAAGTTAAGTGTTACGATTACAAGCTAGACCGAAGATCGACTGAAGCAACGTTTATATACTATGCACTCACAGAGCAATGTGCAGTTCGAAGGCTACCTGGTATGACTTCAGACTCCGTCTGTAGCTATAAATCACATAACACTAACAAGCAAATCAGTTCTTCCCTAGTATGGTCGCCACTACGTTAGCACTCAAATCTACCTTAGGCTGAAATAAGGTAAAACTCAAGGCTACATCAAACCACGCTCAGCCTCGTAACTAGCCCTATGAGGACAGGAGAGGACTCTCTCTGGGTCAATCTCGGCAAAGATAATCGATGAGGCTCGAGATGAATAAATTTGCGACTGATCTTAGGCTAGGTATTAAGTGTAAGGGTTTGATTTGATTTTGGATTTTTAGGGTTTTGTTGAAAACAATGGGAAAGGCAATTTGGGCTCGGGGATAAGGCACAATTTCTACAGAGATCTGATTGGGGCAAGGAAGGAAATCGTTTTGATGCTTTAATGCAAGTGACATGGGTAGATCAAACTGGTGAGGAGCTAAGGAGAGCAAGGAAGTCTCAAGGATTCTCCTTAAACTGAAGAAAACATGGAAATTTAAACAAACTTAAAGGCAGAGCATAACAATCTATGGATTCTACCTTAACACTTCATTTGTTCAATTGCAGAAGGTGAGACAAGGAAACTGATACACATAACAACTTACAATTACTGACAGAAGCACACCATCAAAACATAAAGCCACATGGATCCCAAACAGTGCTGCAAATCCCTGGTCTTTCCTTAGCCAAAAATGCAGAGAAAATATGTACAATAGTATGCCGAAGCAATCCCAAGTGTCCAACCTCTCCAACCTCTGAAAATGATTGAGAAATTACATCATATAGACCATCCTAACCCCTTTCCTTGCCTCTAGGGGCTGACCTCATCATTCTAGGAGCTGTTTGAACTAATTCTAAACAAGGCACTGAAATCTAGGTAGTCAAACAACTTACCCCTATATGCTAGGAAACTGATTCATTCATTTAATTTTCACCTTTTAGTGAATGAATCCTCTAGAACAACTAAAAATGTGCCAAAATTACATCATACACATCAAATTACATCAAACTGGGTCAAACATCACATCAAGAGGTGAAACTAGTCACAACTGGCTGAAATTCTGAGCTGGAAGGTGAAAATTTGACCAAAAAACCCTGTGCGCCGCGTGCGTGAGCCCTATGCGTTGCACGCCTTTCCACATGTTTTTGGGGCACTTCTCGGCATCTAAATTGAGCTCCAGTTGGCTTGTTGGAAAGCCCTGGATGTCTACTATCCAACCCAAGTGGAATTTTCCAATTTGGTGTCCATTTGACCCTCAGAAGTACTTCCTGCTGGTGCAAAAAGTGGCAGAAATGTGATTTTCATGATGTTTTTGAGCCTGTTGGTCACCCAGAACTTGATGAAATGTCTTCGCAATGCCTAAGAATGTGTATTTCATCATGAAAAATCCAAAACTACAATCCATTTGTGATTTGGACCTCCCCATCTTATGGGTTGCACGCTGCACGCTACGCGTAGAGCCAAAAAACCTGTTTCGCAAGCCAAAAATTTTGAAACGACAAAATTTTCTCCAAATTTTCCCAAATTTGGAGTGAAGACCCTCCATCATGTATCATGCTCAACTAACAAAGCCTTGACCAAAACTCGAAGTGGATCGGGCCTTTTGCGTTGTTTTTGCACTTTGCTCAAACGCCTCTTGAGGATCTTCATTTTCGCTTTGCAAACATGCATGCGAGCCCAATAGTGAATTTTCATGTGACGAAGCATGACTTTGTCTCTATTGGCCTTTGCCAATAATTTCTCAAGATGAGTGTTAACATGTATGAGCATAGACTCTCGATCAGCCTCTATCTCCTGCTGAATGGGTGTCATCTCATTTAGGCTTCTTCGGGTAGCCTGCGGGTCTTCACGGATGTTTTTCCACTTCTATGAGGCCTCCGAGGTGCATTTTCTTCCGTGGGTGAGTCGTTTTGGGTTTCCACCTCATAGTTTGATGAATGATCAGATAGCATGATTGATGCTATGAAAACTGTCTTGGAGAAGTGAATGCTGGTCACAAAACTATGTTGGACTGCTATTGTGATATGATTGAAATCTACCTACCAAGGGGAATAATGCAACAAGGGACTTTTAGGAAGGGGAAAATATGAAGGGATTAGGGGATATTAGGATATATTTTGTTTAGGGAAATGTGGGAGGGTTTGGGAGGTTTATATAAGTTAGGGTTTGGGGTTTGTGCATTTGGAAATGGGTGGAAGGGAATTGGGGATAGGGAACAATAACATTCAAGGGGAAATGGTATATGGGAGACGGGAATGATGGAAAAAGGGAATAATGTGATGGAGGGGGAGCCTTGGTAACAAAAAGATGAATGTGCAACCCTTAATAGCAGTTGGCTTGAGGATTTATAGAGGTAGGGTTTGGATGTTTTGTTTCGAACATTTGGAACCATCAACCACCATCACATAACACACAAATGGATGAAACAGTGGGATGTCGACCCTACCTGGCCAATTTGTATAGGGAGGAGGCGATTTGGTGCCTTTCCAAGCAATTTTCAGCCTTAAAACCCAGTGCACTGTGTGCCTCACCCAATGCGTTGCGCGCCTCTGATGCACCGCGCACATGTATTTTTACACTGAGTTTTGGTGCCTGATGCACCGCGCGCACCCAGCTAGATATTGAATTTTGCAGGAGGAATTTGGAGGGCTTCCTGGTGTTGAAATCAGGTGTATGATAGCTCATTGGAAAGTTCATTGAGTCTACTTTCCAACCCAACTGGAATTCTTCAATTTTGAGTTCATTTGCCTTGTCAAAAATCAAATCTCCCAAGACTGGTCAAAATGTGCCAAATGAGGCTGCCTCGAGGCAGAGTGCTGTTGCAGTCAACTTTTGAATGCCTTCCTCAACTCCAAATTGAGCTCATGATAGTTCATTGGAAAGATATGTTTGTCTAGTTATCATTTTATGCATCAAAAAAGTCATCTGGCCAACCATGATAGGAGAAAACTTGATTTTCCCAAGGTCACTTCAGAGGTGCATTCAATTCTCCTGAGGCAACGATATTTTTGACATTTCTCTAAAACCATGACACCTGTGTAAAATGTGAAGGAGGTTTTTCTTCTTTGGAATGTTATAGACAAAAAACTCTCTCAGTTTCCCAAAATTCATCTTTTATTGCTCTGAAAGATCTTTTGAGTGAAACTTATCCCGATGTGTGAAACAAGGGATTTTGTCGAAATGAAGCGAAATGAAGGGGATAAGGGGCTTCTAAATTCTTGGGGAAATTTTGGGAAGTAGGGAGGGATGTTAGGAAGTAGGG
>APFE031556977.1:0-18419 GCA_000404065.3 Pinus taeda
CCAAAGATTATTGTAAGTGACAAAGATCCCATTTTTACAGGAAATTTTTGGACAAAATTATTTTCTTGTCTTGGTACTCAGTTAGCTCATAGCTCATCTTATCATCCTCAATCTAATGGGTAAAACGAGATAGTAAGCAAATGTTTGGAAGGATATCTTAGTTGCTTTGTATCTGATAAACAGACACAATGGGTCAAATGGTTGCCTCTGGCTGAATGGTGGTATAACACTTCCTTCCATACTACAACAAAAATGACCCCATTTATGGAACTTTATGGATATCAGTCACCATCCATCACATCATATTTAAGAGAAAATCTAAGGTTGAAGCAGTGGAACATCACATCAAGCATCAACAACAAGTTCTCCAACTCTTAAAGGATAACCTCGTGTTGGCGCAGAATAGAATGAAACAACAGGAAAATCAACAACACAGTGAAAGAAGTTTTGATGTAGGTGACTGGGTATTCCTATGACTACAACCATATAAACAAATGTCCCTCAAGCAAGCTAAGAAGGATAATAAATTGTCACTAAAGTATTATGGTCTGTACAAGGTGATGCAAAAGATTGGTACTATGGCATACAAATTGGAGCTTCCTGCAGCTTCTTGAGTGCACCCAATTTTCCATGTTTCATGTTTAAAGAAGGTTATAGGTAACAATCTCCCAGTTCAAACAATATTGCTAGAACTTGACGAGGAAGGAAAGATTATATTGGAACCGGAAGCAGTAATAGAAACAAGAACTCGACAACTATGAAATCAATCCATTTCAGAGTATCTCATCAAGTTGAAGAACTTATCCGCTGAAGATTCCACATCGGAGGATGATAATTTTATACAGAAGCATCCAGAACTCCTTAAGCGTTGAGGACAACACTTTTTTGAAGGAGAGGGGCATGTTAGGTCCCTATCATACTAGTGATACCCCTATTAATATTGTAATTGTATCCCTTATTAATATTTTTGTGCCCCTATTGTCCCCATATTCTTATTACTGTGCCCCATAGAATCCCTCTATTTTTATTTTTGTACCTTTATATTATTATTGTTAAGTCGGCTTAGTTATATTGTGACCCCATAGACTCCTATATATAGAAAGGAGGTTTTGACATTTGAATCATCAAAGAATTGTTCATTTGTGTAATGTAAAGGAGGTTATCCCCTCGAACAGGCTGAATTCTAAGGCGTTCAACTATCTTTTCTATCTTTTTGTGAGCTGGTTTCATAACAGAATGTCAACGTTATTGGTACATACCTATGAGTAAATGAGCAAATGTGTTAACTATTTCAAATCCCTTATAAATTCACCATAAGAGAAAGGAATTAATACCAAGGGGTCTAAATAGATTAACTTTGGATAAGAGAGTATTCTTGGTATTTCATGCAAGGAAAAGGAGTATTCAGTCCTCAAAATGAAAAGCCACATGAATAAAAATAAAACCCTTGAAAAAAAAATGTTAAGGTAAGCGTTTCAAGTAAACTCACCATGAGGAATCTCGCTAAGAAAAACCTCCTTAGAGTGGTTGAAACCAAACCAAATTCCTTATAATAAAAAACTCAATGTCATGAGTAGAAAACCCTTAGAGAGGAGCTAGGGTGCATGCGAAGCAACTTAGAAATAGTTAGAGTGTAAAATATTGAGGACAACGTCAAGAAAAACTTAATGAAAAATCATAAACAAAAAGGGAACAAGAACTTTTGAGAAGATTACCAAGAAGTTGAACCAAGTGCATGCCATAATCGTGCTTTTGGTTATATTACGTTCTCGATAGTATGTTGAAGCTAAAACATAAAGAATCCAATTGTATTGCCCCTCAGAAATTAGGTAAAACCCATTTTGGTTACAATGGGGTTTGATTTGAGGTTGTAGAACTCAATTCACAACTAGAGCAACATCTCAACCAAACTACGACGATGGTGCATGATAGGGTAGTTACCCTAACATCAACATAATAAACCATCATCATTGATCAACCATGATTTGATCCCCACCATCAAATCCACTAGCTAGCTAGGGTTCCATGCAAGAAATGTGGACCCCAACCTGCAAACCATCACCACATGACGCATGCCTATGGGGCAGCCACAGTGGAAAGGAAAACCATAGAGTTACATATATAACATATAAATTGTGACTTGAAATTGATCCAATGAAGGCAAGGCAAGTCCCAAGGTGAACTTTATAACAACGTATGCTTATACAATAACAATACACCATTTAGGAATGGAAGGTTTGAGCACCAATTTCCCAATGTAATGGTTATGTACATTAGGGATTGAAAATTATGGAGACACCATAATTTAGCAATGCACCCAAATTTTTTTAATAAAGAGATATAATGAGAAACAGATAAACATGTGATAGCATTTTATGATGAGTCCCATGGGTGCAAAGTAGAGACCTAAGATTTTTACTCGTAAACAGTAAGGAAAAGTGTGCTTAGATAACCCAATTGATGATCTTACATTATGATGTATTATGTTAACTGTGAAATATAAGACTCATAATCTTATGAACTATTTACCTTATAAAAAACAACCACTGAGTAAATTTCAAGGACAATTACATACTTTTTTTTGTGTAAAATGGAAGAGATGTTACAAGATCTTTATCTACTGGCCAAATCATTATAAATTTGTTGATCAATGCATGATTTTGCATATTCTAAATTAAATCATCAATTTTATCATATCGGACTTTGTATATGGGATTTTGGATTGATTTTGAAAGGCAATGATTCTAATTTTAACTCTACCATGTCGCACCAAGAATCGACTTATCACCTTGCTAGACTTGGGATCAGCCTCCTAGTGCCGATTGATGAGGTGAAAAAGAGGGGCCTCACTTCCCCTCTACACTTGAATCACTCGAAACTACATGTGTGGTAGGAAGGGTGTGAACCCCCCTCCCCCTAAAGGAGGTTTCCATGGTCTGTCAAACCTAGAGAGGGTCGCAGGAGACCACGGAAAGAGATGGGGTCACCAAGTTTATAACAAAAACTTCGAGCATTATGGGTTTTGAAGCTTTAGAACCATATATACACACATTTTTGTAGTTATTGTTAGTAGTGTGATGTTGATGTCATTTTTCAATTATAGAACTAAGGTCTACAAAGGAATCAAACGGTTGGATTGACATGACGCGTAGGATTTGGAGCACATTCAACCACACTATCCTAAAGTGCCTCCATGGCTTCAAGATAGACCCTCATGGGAATTGAACCTTGTCCAAAAGTGAAAAACTCCTGGCTTTCCAGTATTAACTCCAATTCTATTTTTTTTTTTCAATTCTCGTGATTTATAAAATAAAAAAAAAATTAAACAAAACAAATAAAAAAACAAAAACTAAAATTCCAGAGTCCAACTCATTTGGATATATATATATATATATAGTATATATATATATGAATTACAAAAAATTATAATAAAAATATATTATTTAAAAGCAAAAAAAATTCAAACCAATTTGACTTAAATTTACAATATACAGTGGTGAAGGAGGTACATTGTGTGGCAACCTATTAATTCTATTAAAAAGATCCATCTTCACTTTTGATCTACCAAGCACTCCGACAAATCAAATCTCTTGAGACGCAAACCACTTTCAAATTAGTTATATATATATATATATAATAATATATATATATATATATAATATATATATATAAACTAATTTAAAAGTATATATCTATAGATATATAGATATATAGATATATACATTAGTTTTATGTAATTTGACGAAGTCAAAATGTTTTATCGATACTTATCATTATTATTTTTGTACTTTAATTCTATTTTTTCTGACTGAAACAAAATGTTTACAAGACGTTACAACATCTTTACCATATGGAGTTGAGTTTTTATGTGCTTATTAATTAAATTTAAATATGGTTACGAAATCATTGTATTAATTTATATGGTAAAATAGATCTTAATTTATAACTACTATTTATATTTTATATATTTTAATGTGATTAGCCACATCCTAGCCAAGCTTTATGGACTCATTCTAGAAAAAAAAGTTTAGCCTTTGGCTTGAGAACTAGGGTAAAAGAGCTAAAGGGCAAGCTGGTTTTAGGAGACATCACTCAACTATTGACCACCTTTTCACCCTTAGGATCATCGAAGAGGAATGCCGTAATAGTAAAATCGATCTCTTCCATTGCTTTGTGGACTTTAGAAAAGCTTTCGACATTGTCCCCCAAGATAAGCTCTGGAAGAGGCTTGAAGAGCTCATGGTTCCTCCTGAACTGAGGATTGTTGTGATTTTCCTCTACGAGACTGTCATTTCCAAGATTAAGACCAACGAAGGGGGGTATAAATATATTAAATGTAATATTGGTGTTAAGCAAGGTTTTTCCCTTTCCCCTACCTTTTTTAGTATTTATATCAATAAGCTAGAGGAGTGTCTTGAAACTAGAGCCTGCAAAGGCACCGAGCTCGTTGGTATTATCATTACTCTTCTCCTATATGTTGATGATATTGTTCTTCTTGCAAGGAGCCATGATGACCTAGACAAGCAACCTAAGACTGTTCATGTCTACTGCTCCAAGATGGACATGACCGTTAATATTGGCAAGACTAAATTCATGATCATTAAATCCAAAAATAACGCCCATGGTAGTTTCGTCTATGATAACCATTGCCTTGAGCAGGTTTCTTCTTATAAATATTTGGGTATTAACTTTCTTGATCGGCTCAACTGGAATTATAGTGTCAAGAAAAGAATTATTGGAGGTTGGAAAGCATATTATGAGCTTGAAAACAATTGTAATTCAGTCGATCTTTACATTTGGAGTAAAAAAAGGTTCCTCTTTGATACTCTCGTCACCTCTATTATCTTATACGGATGTGAAGTTTGGGGGTGCAGTATATCTAAGGATTCATGTAGGAATTTACAGGGTAAGTTCCTTAGACATAACACCAAAGGACACCACTCACAAACAGATCACAGATCAATACACCAGTATTCTTGATGTGGTTAAAAACTTCAAAGAGGGAAATAGTCCACAGCCTGAGCCAATGCGGCCACTTCAGGCAATTTATTAATAAAAGAAAGAAAATTTACATTAGCTTCTCTCATGAACGGTCACCCTACAAATGACCCTCCATGCTCTTTAAATAGAGATCATGGACCAATCGGACTAAGCCACAGATCAAGTGTCAATAATACTCACAGGAGAATGAATCGTTGGATCACTACATATTGTGACCATTAGATTGTAAGTTACAAAAGTACATAGTAAAGAAACACACTTTACCTAACTCTACACTAGACCAAGTCATACTTAACTATTTCCTATGTGTCGGAATATCCTAACAGCCCTCCTTAACAACAACTTGGGATAGGATTGAAGGATGTAAAAATATGACACAATAGGAGAAGGAAGGAGGCATTAGAGGCTATCCCCTCTTAGTGACAACTTCCTAAACTTGAATCATAAATCGAAGTTTAGTAAACTTTGCCTCTGTGAGAGCCTTTGTATAGATGTCTGCAACTTGATCATTTGTTGAACAATATTGCACTTCAAGAACATGGTCATGAATGAGCTTTCGGATGAAGTGCATGTGCAGTTCAATGTGTTTGTTGTACTGATGTTGGACTAGACCTTTACATAGTTTAATGGCACTTTGATTATCACACCAAAGTGTAGTCGGATGTTGTTGCTGAAAGCCAAACTCTGACAGGATCTGACGAAGCCACGGGGCTTCCTTACTAGCTTCTATGGCACCACGATACTCTACTTCTGTTGAAGAAAGAGAAATGGCACTTTTTTTCTTGCAAGCCCATGTAATAGGTCCTGAACCAAGAGTGAACACATAACCCACAATAGACTTTCGATCATCAAGGCCACCAGCCCAATCAGAATCAGTGAAACCAACCAATAGAGGAGATTCTTCTGCACTGTAATGAATCCCAAACCGAACTGTACCTCGAACATAATGAAGTATTCTTTTAGCTGCTTTCTAATGAATTTCATGTGGGTTTTTCATAAACCAAACAATAAGGCCAATAACAAAGGAAAAGTCAAGACGAGTATGGGTCAGATACAAAAGTTTTCCTACAAGTTGACGGTATAAGGTAGCATCAACTTCAGAGGAATTACAAGTGACTGAAAGTTTGGATCTAGAATGAAAGGGAGAAGGGGTTGGCTTACATTCTTCCATGTGAAAATGATGTAGAATATCACATGCATACTTGGACTGGGAAAGGGAAATACCTTCCTTGGATTGCAAGACTTGAAGACCAAGAAAATAATGCAAGTGTCCTATGTCTATCACTTCAAACTTCTTTTTAAGGCCAGACTTCACATGGTTTATAAGGTTGGGATCACCACCAGTAAGGATAAGATCATCAACATAAAGAACAAGAATGATAAGAGCCTTGCTCACTTTCTTGGTGTAGATAGTATTGTCAGAATGACACCTAGAAAAGCCAGTTTCTAAAAGAAAGCTATCCATTTTGGCATACCAAGCCCGAGGGGCTTGCTTGAGAACATAAAGGGATTTATTAAGCTAACATACAAGGCTGGAGTCTATTTGTATATCCAAGAGGTTGTTCCATATAGATTTCTTCATGCAAGTCCCAATGCAAGAAGGAAAATATAACATCCATCTGATAGACTTCCCATTTGAAAGAGGCAGCAAGGGAAAGAACAAGGCAGATAGAGTTCATTTTGGCAACAGGGAAGAAGGTTTTAGTAAAGTCAATGCCTTCAACTTGTGAAAAAACATTAGCAACAAGACTAGCTTTATATTTATCAACTTTTCCATCTAGTCCAAGCTTCGTTTTGTAAACCCATTTGCATCTAACAAGTTTTTCTCCCTTTGGGAGAGGAACAAGATCCAATGTATCATTTTCCAATAATGAACGATATTATTCATTCATAGCTACATCCCAATCTGGATGGCCTGAAGCTTCTACAAAGGTGTTAGGATCATAATTCGCTGAAGCTTGAGCTAGTAAAGAAGAAGCTCTATCGAACTGAGAACGTGTATGCCGCTGATCTGTAGGATCACCTGCAAGAGCACCTGCTACATCCCAAATAGCATAGACCCATTTTGGAAGTTGAGGAGCTAAAAGAGGATCCTGAGAAGGTGGGGGAGGATTGTCATCCTCGCTGTCATATTCTGAAGAAGAAATATTTTTAGAAGTAGAAGGGATAGAGAGAGGTGGCACATCCGCCAAACTAAGCTCATAGGCCGATATATTTTTAGCAAACTTTACATCTCTTCTAATGATAACATTTTTGGACTTAAGTGGAATAAGTCTATATCCTTTGACATCTTCAGAATATCCAATAAAAATACATTTTTCACTCTTAGTTCTAATGCTTTATGTTTCTCATCTGGAATATGGACCCATGCTTCACTTCCAAAAACACGAAAGTGACTTACATCTGGTTTAATTGAGCTCCATGCTTCTTCTGGAGTGATATTCTTTAAAACCTTAGTACGAGGTGCGATTTACTATTTTAATTGCACAGTTAATTGCTTTGCCAAAAATTAAGGCTAAGTCCTTTAGATTGAAGCATACAATTAGCCATTTCCTTTAAGGTGTGATTCTTCCTTTCAACTACACCATTTTTTTGTGGAGTATATGGAACAACATGTTGTATTTGAATTCCATTCTCAGTGCAAAAGTTGATGAGTTTGTTGTTAACATATTCTCCGCCATTATTAGATCTTAGCTTAAGAATTTGATGTCCAGATTGTTTTTTAGCAAAGGCTTTAAAGGTCAAGAACAGGTTAAATACTTCACTCTTGAGTTTTAAGAAGTATACCCAAGTGCATCTAGAGAAATCATCAATTAAAGTTAAGGAATACTTGTAGCCAGAAAATGAAACAACTGGAAGTGGACCACATAAATCACTATGCACAAGCTGTGAAGGGGCTAAGGCATGTCAAGAGGCACATTTTTCAAAACTATCTCGATGATGTTTTCTGAGTACAGATCTGAAACAAACACCATCTCTGCAAGATACCATTGGAAGACCTGTCACCATATTTTCTTTACATAGATTTTGAAGGGAGCGATAGTTTAAGTGACCAAGTCGCTCATGCCAAAGTTTTCTCACTTCATCATTATGAGAAACAAATACCGAGGGAAGATTTGATGACCCAAGGTTGTTAAACTTATACAACCTTGTAGAATCATCAGTAATTCCAGTAGCTAAAATCTATCTAGGATCTCTTAGGTCCTTAATTACAACATCGTGAGGTGAAAAATTCAACGATTTTACCTTCACCTAAATGAGTTATCTTATATACAGATAGAAGGTTGCATTATAAGGTTGGAAAACATAAGACATCATTAAATTGACCATTTTCTAGATGAACAGTTCCAGTCCCTACAACACTAAGAGATCTATCATCACCAACATATATATTTTTGGTGTTACAATCATTTAAAGAAGAAAACATGGCTTTGTTTTTGGTCATGTGATAAGAAGGTCCAGAATCAATGAGCCACTCATGAGAATGAGAAGAAGAAGATACATTTAGTGCATAACCAGATCAAGATGCTTAACAACCACATGCAGAAAGTGTTATTCCTGAAGATGAAGTTGAATTTGAAGAGTGCTCCAAATGGATGTTATGCTTCTTCATTGCTGCTTCCAAGGCTTACATCTTCTTAAAGCATTTGGATTCTAAGTGTCCATCTCGATTACAAAAGTGGCAATGTCTATCACTCTTCTTCCCTTTGTTTTTATTTGCCTTATCATTTTGTTGAAATGATTTTTCACTTTGAGACTGAAATTGCTTAGGACCCTTGTTTGGTTTAGGACTATTCTTTTTAAGATATTGCTTCTTAGGATTCTTTGAATTTGGTTGTTGTTGGGCAGCGAAGGCTTTCTTAGAAGAGTTTCCAAGATTAAGAAGACCAAGATATAAGAGTTTTTCTTGTTCTCTTATTAAAGAATAAAAAAAGGCATCAAAAGAGGTGGACTTGTAGTCTTGTCCTTGAGAAATGAATGTTTCTCTAGTAGAATGAAAGGTGGAAACAAACACAGAGTAGGCTAGTCCCAATTTAGTAAGAATGGAATAGATCAGGCTAACATCTTCTTTCTTAACATTAACACCTTCCAAGAGAAGTCTAAGGGTCTTGAACTTAAACAAAAAATATTCAATGGAAGAAAAATTATTGGGGTCCAATGTAAGCAACTCATTTTTGAGCTGATGGACTCTAATCTCATTTTTAATTCCAAAAACTTTAGTAAGTTGTTTCATTGCTTCATTAGGAGTATCAAGTTTTGCAATATGGAATCTAAGGTCTGGAGAAGTAGACATCCCTATTAACCCACGTGCTTGATCTTGCCTATTTTCCCATTTGGTTTCCTTATCTTCATCTTTAGGTTTAGTTTCTTGGCCTGAGGCTATTCTGTAAAGACCTTTACTTCTAAGTAAGTCCACAATGTAGGACCACCATTGGAAGTAGTTGGTGTTGTCAAGAATAACTTGGCATGGACTTTCCATTTTAATAGAAATTGAAGTTGTAGACGCTGAAACTAAATGTTCCAATGGAAATATCTTGAAAAATTAGGCTGATTAAAAAAAACGGCTCTAAAAATGCTTCCGGATGAAGAAGTCATGGCTTTTTGAAAAAAAGTTTTTGAAGATGTCGACGAAGTGCGTGAATGTGCAGAAATGAATGACAATGTTATATTTAAAAAAAATATTGTGCCCCCCCTTCCAAACTTAATCTAATTAACTCACTTTGAAGAAAACAATTGTGACTCACTTTTATAAATAAGTGAAATTCACTTTTACAATGGTACTTTATGAGCTATCCACTAAATTATAATTTAAATAAAAGATAAAGAGACTCTAGAATTATAATTGAGTCACTTTTTATAATGGGTGAGAACACTTTTACATAAAATAACTTTAAAACATAAGTTACATGTGCTTTTTGAAAAAGTAACTCAACAAAAAGAAAGACTTGAACTCAAGACCTTCTCATAAAGTAACTTTGGTCCAAGTGAGCTAGTTTAAAAAGTTAGTAATTTTTGGAAAAAATGAAGAGCTCTTTGTTTTTTGTTTTTTGTTTTTCATTTTTCACTGAAACTTTGGGGTCCGTGCTTACCTAAAAAAACTCTTTTTTTTCCTACAAAACAAAACCACAAAACCCAACACGGACATACGAAAAAAAAAAAAAACAAACCTTACTGCTTGAAGTTAGCTTTAGTCGAAAACTAAATATTTTCCTCAATGTTTCTGATTTTCCGAGATCACACTAAGGCACAGCAGAAAAGAGCATATGCATGAGAAAAATCCTTCCTTCCTATTTCTTATTTTCTCAGATCGCACAGAGTCGCGAGGAAAAGAGCATACGCAGAAATGAAAGGTATAGATTCAGTAATAAAAAACAGAGAGCTAAATAAACTGAAATAAACAGAGAGATGAATAGCTAGAAGTGCAAATAAATATTGTATACCTCCAGATCTTAAAAATGATGTAGCTAGGGCTACCAGAAACCTTTTCACGTGAAACGTAAGGGATTCATCACTGGAACAGATGCTCCTAACACAATAGAGCAGTCCTCTCAGCCTGAAAGCAGTCTGAAATTGTAGATCTAGGAACCAACAATCAGATGCAGTTGTATCATCTTTAGATTTGGATCACCAACGAATGCGGCCCTCAAATATAACTGGTACCATGTAGGAATTTACAAGGTAAGTTCTTCAGACAAAACATCAAAGGACACCTCTCACAAACATATCACAGAGTAATACACCAGTATACTTGACGTGGTTAAAAGCCTCAAAGTGGGAAACAGTCCACGACCTGAGCCAACGTGGCCACTTCAGGCAATTTATTAATAAATGAAAGAAAATTTACATAAGCTTCTCTCATGAACGGTCACCCTACAAATGACCCTCCATGCTCTTTAAATAGAGATCATGGACCAATCGGGTGTTAAGTCATAGATCAAGTGTTGGTAATACCGAGGAGAGAATGAACAGTCAGATCACTACATATCGTGACCATCAGATTGTAAGTTACAAAAGTACATAGTAATGAAACACACTTTACCTAACTCTACAACAGACCAAGTTATACTTAACTAATTCCTATGTGTCAGAATATCCTAACAAGTCATGGAGAAAGATTGAGATGATCCAAAAGCAATTCATAACCTATAACCTCAAGATCAAGGGAAATACTCCCTATCCTATCTTCTTGATCGAAGCTAGTCTATCCCTCACTGAAAGTGTGACTATGTTTAGTGTAGATTTTCCTGTAGGTTCAACAGCTCATGTAATTTCCTAAAACACAAGACAAGAATATGTAGAATTCCTACAAATACTCCGATAGATCTAGAATTCTAGTCAAATTAAACACAGGTAATTTGTTGATATTCAAGAGAGGAGAGAAAAAATTTGCTCCATAAAATGAATGTATTAAATTAATGAACAATATTAATACATGAGAAACCAAACACTTAATCCCAAAGGGAGGTGGTTATATAGAAATTGTCGAATCTAGAAAACTAGGAAAAAACTAGTAAAAAACTAGAAAAGGCTAAGAAAAGCTAAAGGGAGGCCTAAAATAGCAACAAGGACTCAAGACAACCTATGCCAACTATCATCCATGAGGAAAGCCTGAGGAGGGGCGCATTTCCCAAGGAAGGCAACTTTAAAACATGCTAAAATGGTCCGAGGACCAAATACCTTTATTTAAGGGGGAATCTTCATGTGGGGCACGAATCCTCAAATAACTCAAGTGGATGAGGTGTGGTAAGGTGTGAACATGCACTTAGATGTCTAAATGGTTTAAGAAAGTGGTTGGACCAATATTTCCATAATATTAAGCCTTTCAAGGCAAAAAACAAGGGAAAGTTGGTCCACTGAGCTAGTTTACCAAAAACCAAGTGTGAACATGATTTTTAGTGCATGTGGCTAAGTCAAGGATACTTAGGCTAAAAGATAAATGTAGATATTAGGATTATATTCCATCACCCCACCTCATCCTAACTCACTTATCTAAACTGAGTCCCGGCCAAGATGTCATGTTAGGTACTCAAGTACAATAAATAAAAGATCCTCATAAAATGAAGAAAGAGGGAAAACCTCGTGGGAACCCCCGCCCCCAAAAAAGGATAAAATGGATAAGTGGCCAGAAGGGCCTACTCAGCTGTCTCCACCACTCCAAGCATAGCTCTCGATTTTGAAAATTTCTTTTCAGTGAAAGACTTGGTGAAGATGTCTACAACTTGCTGCTTAGTGGGGAAGTACTGAAATGATATGACTCGGTCACGGATCAATTCACGGATGTAATGCATGTGAATCTCGATGTGCTTGGTCCTCTGCCTTTGAATTGGATCAATAAATATGTAAATGGACCCTTGGTTGTCACAAAATATTACAGTCAGAAGTGGATATTGAATACCAAACTCAGAGAGAAGCCCCTGCAACCAAACAGCCTGTGTAGCTGCATTAACTGCGCCTCTATACTTTGCCTCGACTATAGATAAAGCAATCGTGGATTCTTCTTAATAGACTAGCAAAAAGGCCCTGAACCAAAGCTGCAAACATAACCAGAGGTGGACTTGCGGTCTATACCATCACCAACCCAATCAGAATCCGTGTATGCAATCAGTGAATGTGGGCAATCTGCAGCATAAAAGATACCAAAACTGGAAGTACCTTTCACATATCTAAGGATTCTCTTTGCATTTTTCCATTGAAGCTCATGGGGCTGTTGCATATATCTAGAACAAACTCCTATTGCAAAAGATATATCAGGTCGGGTGTGAGTAAGATACAATAAACTCCCAACCAACTGTTGATACAGTGTACTGTCCACCAAAGGTGTAGTACCCGCATCCTCAAATTTGATCCCCGAAATAAAGGGAGATGTTGTTGGCTTGCATTATGTCATCTGAAAGCAGACAAGTAGATCTGATGCATACTTATACTATTCCATCTTGATCCCTGAAGTAGACTAAAAAACTTCAAGACCAAGAAAGTAGTGCAACAGTCCCAAATCTGTCATGGAAAATTGATCGTGCAATGCTGATTTTGCCGAATCAATAGCTGAGGTAAGGTTCCCAGTCATTATTAAATCATCTACATAAAGTACTATCAGCAAAATGGAATCATCATGTTGTAGCAAATAAACATTCAGATCAGATTTTCATCGAATGAATCCAATGGAAAGCAGGAAAGAATCCATTTTTGCATACCAGGCTCTGGGAGCCTGTTTTTTTCCATACAAAGATTTCTTTAATATGAAAACAAGGGAAGAGTTATGAATATATCCCTATGGCTTCTCCATATATATATACTCCTTGATATCTCCATAAAGAAATTCACTCTTCACATCCATGTGATGAACTTCCCATCTGTAAGAAGTAGCAATGGCTAAAACTAGTCGAATGGAGTCCATTTTTGCAACAGGTGCAAATGTCTCTATGTAGTCTATGCCATGTACCTGTGAGTATCCTTTTGCAACAAGTTGAGATTTGTACTTGCTGATCTCACCATCTGTAGGAATCTTTGTTTGATAGATCCATTGGCATTGAACACGATTTCTTCCTTTCGGAAGTGGAACCAAGTCCCATGTGTTGTTTTCCATGAGAGCAGAGTACTCTTCATCCATGGCAGCCTCCCAAAGCAGGTTTCCAGGAGCCTCAGAGTGTGACTATGGATCTTAACCAAGTTTCATATAGCAATGTATGGGAAGCAATGGTTCGGTGGTAGCCAAGGCTTGAGGAGCCCCAAAAAACTGTGATCTAGTCCTTCTCGCATCCGCAGGATCACCGACAAGTTCACCTGCATCTTGCAGGGTTTTCTCTGCCCAAGTTGGCAGCTGAGTTGGAGTAGCCATGACCTACTCCTCATCCTCTAAATCAGACCTAAGAGGCTTCTCTAATGGCTTCTTTGAAGTGCTCGAAGAATTTTCATACTCCCCTTCATCAGTTGCAACAAGCAGTTCCTTGGCAGGGTTTGCTGAAAAATCATGCAATGATTCTTCTTCAAACTTCACACTCCGAGCTACAAGGAAATTTTCAGTGTGAGAGTTCAGCAATCTATATCCTTTGACATTATCAGTATATCCAACAAAGATACATTCAACACTTTGAGGCTCCAAAGCCTTCCTCTTATCTGTCAGAATGTGAGCCCATGCTCGTGAACCAAAAATGTGAAAGTGCGACACTTTCAGTTTCTTACTGGTCCAACATTCAAATGGAGTGGTGTCTTTGAGTGCTTTGTGAGGAATGCGGTTCTGAATGTATGCTGCACAATTAATAGCTTCAACCCATAGCTTAGGAGCTAATTATTTGGACTGTAGCATACAATTGGCCATCTCTTTTAATGACTAGTTCTTCCTCTCCGCGACACCATTCTGTTGTGGTGTATATGGAACTGTGTGTTGTAGCTATATACCTGCATCAATACAAAGTTGTTGCACATATTTGTTGACATACACTCCCCCATTATCAGTACAGAGTATCTTAATCTTACACCTAGGCTCATTCTCAGCAAGTTCTTTAAATTCTATAAGGCATTCAAATACTTCCGATTTTAATTTCAGAAAAATACCCAAGTAGAGTGATGAGCCCCAAAATTGGTAACAATTTGGGCTCATTTGGCCTCATTTTCATTGTTCAGCCCTTGTTCAAATCCATCATTTTCTATAGTTTATGCATTATTTTTAGTATGTTTGTGTCTTTGGTACGAATAGGGGAAGTTACTTTTCCTAGGTGGTTAACACGTGTCTATTTCAGGTTTTGACATATATTGGAGCAAAGTCAAAGCAATCATGAGCTATAAGGCAGCCAAGCCTGAAGTTAGGACTTGAAGGAGGGATGCCTATGGTATTCAATGACCCTTCCTCGGGATTTTCACCTTCAACTCTGAGCTCCAAAGACCACCGAGCCGAATCTAGAAGGTAGCCAATCAGCATTTAGAAAGGGATTGTTTGACTCACAGTTTGACAGTCGAGTTCCACAGATTGAGGAGGCCAGCTAGGCCCCTCGTTATCTATAAATGTTGAAGCCTCAGCCTTCGTGAAAAGACTTTTGAACCTATTGTGTACTTTTCACTTCAGTGCTGCAGCAGCTTTATTTTGTTCCTTTGTAGCCATTTTTGGCATAATTGTTATGAATCCTTTTGGATAATGAGAAGCAGTTTGGTTTCCTAGCAAGTCTGAGTTTTTCATAGGAGCCAAAGCTCTCAGGGTTGGGCCCAACCTGAGAGCCTAGGACCTCCTTTCTGTATTATTGTTTTTCCCTTTACGTATCACTATTTTCTCTTTTATGCATTTGAACACATTGCTGTTAAGTAGATTTCGTTAAGATGTTGGGATAGGTCACTGTTTATGAATGACTTTGGTTTAGATGTTTTGGTAGGATAATAATAGCAATATCTCCAAGGAAAAGAGACAACTACACTCCTGGTTTCACCTCGGCCTTATTGGATTTGGGGCTGAAATCGAGGAAACAGTGCTACCTCACAAAAACACTAGTTTTTTGTTTATGCAATCTTTTATTGTGCTTGTTTTAGTTGCAGAGATTAGTCATGGGTTTGGACATCTGAAATGTTTCCTTACATAGATGGTGTACAAGGTTTTCTTCCCAAATAAAGTTGCTGCTCATTTATGTTGATTGATGGATAGAATAGATTAGTTTAGGATTTGATCATTTGCAGGTTTTTGTAGAACTGATCAAGGCCCACCGTGCAGGGCATCCTCTTCCTTCATCCATCCTCCCAAAGCATAATCTAAGCCTCCTGTTCTGTCTCGTAGCTAAGCTACCCTTTTCCCATCTATCCTTTGTGTCTACGAAACCTTACCTTCTTTCTCATCATTGCCTTAGCCATCTTCGAGCCAAGTCAGCCTTCTACACCTCTCCACTGAACCACCCACCAGTCCTTAGGCCATGTTTAGACCGCTATCCTACCTCTAGATCCATCCATGCACCTTTCCTCACTCATCCACCTCCTAAAAACTGACATCCAAACATCCTGTAGAATTTCTGAAGTTTCCTGTAGAAATTCTGAAGTTTCCTATAGAACCCCTACAGACTTCCTGTACAAGCTCACAAGTGAGGTTGCCTGATAGCCAAACCTTGTGAGACTCTGGGGAAGAGTTTTAGGGACTCCTTAGACCCTCTCTGAGCCTCTCCAACTATTTCCAAGCATTCCTCTTCCTTGATCCACTCCTGCACAGTGAAGCACAGTTGAAGCATATGCATGTGAAAATCAACACTTAATCAAGAAAATACAAAAAGATACTTTCTAGAACAAAAGTAGTCTAAGACATGTGCATTTTCCCTTTTTCAAGTCGATGGCATCTCATTCAACAGTTTGTATTCTCATTGTTGCATCAATAGAACTAGCTGGTAGAATTAGGGTTTGCTAGGGTTTGCATTCCTCTTTGGCTTTCAGTTTCTTTCCACAAGTAGATTAGCTCCCCTTTGAGTTAGCTTTCATCCATCATTTACAAGCTTCTTCTAAGAACTTATAGAAGTTGGCTAAAGCCCTAGCGGACTTGTGCCAGCTTACCAAGTGACAGCTGCGACAGGAGCTAGTACTTGTGCATACAGCACTGTCGCTTCCAAGTTTGTTACGAACAACCGGGTTGATAAAAGTAAAGAAGGGAGTCCCACGAGTTGCAGCATTGTCGCTGCAATACTAGAGCCCACCATCTTTTTGGCGCCGTTGCCAGGGAAGCGTCAGAGTATTGGTGATTGTTGCTATTCTTCTATTTTCTACTACAAACTTCTGCTAAGTAGTTTATTTCATTTCATTCTTTGCAATTCATTTTCCGCAAAAGTAGAGTAGACATTTCTTGCTTTCCTAGATTAGCCTTCAAATTCCGCAATTTCAATTCTGCAAGCATAGATTAGAATTTCAATTCTGCTTTCATAGATTAGCATTTCAATTCTGCAAGCGTAAATTAGCATTTCGATTCCGCATTTTCCTTTCAGTAAGATGGTTAGTTGCAATTCAACCCATTTTAGTTTTGCAGGTACAAAAGAAAAAAATACAAAAAGCAAGAAAAAGTCTTTCCATTTCATGCCTCATAGGAACAAAGATAAGACCGGCAAATTCTTACCCAACACCCCACCACATCACTGAGTCAACTTTCTCTTTTCTCTGTGACAACGAGCCAGAAGAACCTATAGGTGAACCTCCTGAGATATACGAAGATCCTATAGCTGAAGAAGAGTTAGAAACCATTCCGTATGCAGCCATGGCTGAAAACCGAAACGGGATAAGAGAAGATGAGAGAATAGAGGGTCCCTTTCCCATTCGAGAGACCAATGGAGACATGAAAATGAAAAACATAAGTCCCTCTGCACTACCTCATTTCCATGGTCTGACTTCTGAGGACCCTGATACCTTCTTGTTTGAGTTTGTTGTCCTTTGTCGAAATTATGACTATGCTGAGGATGAGAAAAAGCTGAAACTCTTTCCCTCTACCCTCAAGGATGCAGCATTACGCTGGTTCATGGGGTTACCTGGAAACAGTATCACCACTTGGTCTCAAATGCAACAAGCCTTCAACACCAAGTATAGAGACTACTGTAGGTCCAAGGAAACTAAGGGGGAAATCTTTCGGATGACCATGGGCAGTGACGAATCTTTGGAAGACTATGAGGAAAGGTTCCAACTCAGTTATAAACGAGCCAGGTGCACACTTGACCCGGAATCTCTGAAGTTGGTTCTGCTCCGAGGAGTCCCCGAAGACCTTTTGGACACCCTTAACCTGCTGGCTGGAGGAGATATCTACCAACTACCTTATGAGGACATAAAGACCGTGTTTAGAAACCATTCTAGGGCGGCCCGGAAGAAAGGTAGCGGAAGTCATCTCTCAGCTAGTACCTCTCTCTCCAAGCATGAGTTTGCTAACCATATGGAAGATCTTAAGAGCGAAATGAGGCAGGCCATTGCCATGCAACTTGATACCTTCTGAATTCAGCAGAAGAAGGAAGAGGCTGAGAGGGCCTTGGCCATTTTTTGTCCTAGATACACAAGGAAGCACCCCAAGAATGAGTGCCCATTACAGTCAGTAGAGGTATGTTTCGTGTGTGAGGAAGACCATCCCACCAACCAATGCCCTACCTTGCCTGGATTTAAAGCCATGTACCTAGGGACCGAGGTGGCTACTGAACCTCTCTACTTCCTCAACCAAATGAGGCCTCATGGACCCAGACCTTATCAGCAAGGAATGCAAGGGTCATCCCAAGCTTATTACCACCCCAACCAACCTGCTCATATGCCTTCTTGGGGTCCCCCTGCTCATCCTTCCTGGTCCGCACCTCCTCCGTGGTCTTATCCATCACCATACCAAACCCAACCTCCTTCTCACTCGTTCCACTCTCATACCCAGCCGCAACCTCAGTGGAATGCACCTCAACCGGGGTGGAGGCCCCAATACAACACTCCTCCCGCCATTTTGCCTC
>APFE031556977.1:29922-82629 GCA_000404065.3 Pinus taeda
CAGTAAAGCACAGTTCAAGCATATGCATGAGAAAATTGACAACTTAATCAAAAATACAAAAAGATGTTTTCTTAGGACAAAGGTAGTCTAAACACATGTATTTTACCTTCATAGAATTAATGGCATCTCTTTCAGTAGTTTGCACTCTCATCTTTGCGTCAATAGGACTAGTTGGTAGAGTTAGGGTTTGCTAGGGTTTGCGCTTTCCTTCAGTTTTTCAATCTCTTTTCGTAAGTATATTAGCTTCCTTTGAGTTAGCTTTCATCCATCAATTAGAAATCTTCTTCTAAGAGCTCATAGAAGTTGGCTTAAGCCCCTAGTGGACTTGTGCTAGCTGACCAAGTGACAGCTGCGGCAAGAGCTAGTACTTGTGCATACAGCACTATTGCTTCCAAGTTTGTTACGAACTACCGGGTTGATAAAAGTAAAGAAGGGAGTCCCAGGAGTTGCAACATTATTGCTGCAATACTGGAGCCCACCAGGTTGCAGTTTTAGATTAAGACCCTAGCACAGAGGGGAACCATGCCATTTCAGGACTACACGCAATTTATTGATCTTTGTGATCAAAGTACACTAGAGGATAGGGCCAAAATGGTTGAGTTTTATTTGCACAACATGGCCCTCACAGACATGAATGTATGGGATTCTAATGCCAAGCTAGGAGATCTATAATTAATGGCTTTGGCATCATGGATGAACCATGAGGAGTCAAGAGCTGCAAAGATGAAAATGATATTGGCAAGAGAGCAAACTGAACCTCTTTAGATCAAAGCTGAACAATCAAACCCCATGGCCCTCATCAGTACACATAATTTGATTTCAAATGATCCTCAGCTGGCATCTAGATATCTTGCTACCCAAGAGCAAGAAATTTCACATTTTGAGGTCATGTTTAGGCTGCTAGGAGATGATAGTATACATGCTTGCCTGAGGAGATGGAACACCCAGCCATACAGCTTAAAGATTAGAGAATATCACTCCCCTCAAATGTTAAGAGAGGCACTCAACGGGACACCTATGTATAAGAAATCTATGCAAAGGTTGAAGATCAATTGGATAGGCCTAAAACTCAGTCCACCACTACTCTTAGGGATGCTAGAAGGGAGAAAAGAAGAAGAAGAAAAGAGGCAGTGGGAAGAGGTAGAAAAGAAAGCAGGCTTCTATGAACAAGAAGAGGAGACCATAATAGAAACATGGGATGTCAGAGAGGCTACCAAAGCCATGAAGGATATGGATATTGACTAAGTTGCTTAGAGGATGAGCAACACTTTCAGTAGGAGGTATTGATGAGCCTCATCATTGGGTAATTATAAGGGCCTTAATTCACCTCCTAGCTTAGTCAAACCAACTATTCTCATAACTTATTACATGCTTTTGATTATATTTTGTTTATGAGGTGAGCTAGAGTTGGATATTTTTCTTTGTGGTCTAATGTGCATTTTGCAGGGTTAAAGGAGAAAATCAAGGAATTTTGGCAAAGACCAAGGTCAAAACTAAAATGGGACAAGGTAGAGGTATTATAGGAGGTAAATCCTCCTCATTTACTACCCCTCCATTCGAATATTCCTCCATAAGCTCAGAGTGCAAACAGCCAAATCATGAGGACTAGAATGCAGCCGAGCAAGTGAGAGACAAAGCACCAGTTTATCTTGAGTTTGGGAACCGAGCCTCCCTAATTTTAAGGAAGTCATTGGAGACTTCAGATGTATAAGTAGAAAGGCCTAGGACCTCAGTAGGATTCAAATTTTCATTGTAAAACTTTACTCTATTTTTGAGCTGCAAGACTTGTGACAGTTCTTTTTTATTTAATTTGTTGTTTTGGTAATAAGAATGAGTTTTGTTTTGAGCCAACACTGAGTTAACTCAGAGGGCTGAAGCTATTGGGTTAAGGCCCAACCCTAGTATCCAAGGCTCCTCTTGATTGTATATGTATGTTTAGTGTAGATTCATAGTTTAATTGCTAATTTGATTATTAGATGCATTCCCATTACAAGTAGTGTAGATTAGATTGGTTGTGTGATAGTTTGCTTCCATTTGTGCCTTATTGCAAGTAGCAGGTTAGCAAGGAGAAAATGGATCACCACAAGGTTGTTAGTAGGTGTCTCGGCCTCACTTGCTCCCTCTGGGACCATGACTTGAGGAAGGGACCCTTAAGCAGCCCCAAAAACACAGATTTCTAGTTATTTTATGAGCTTTGGAGTTTGATGTCTTTAACTTAGTATTTGGTTAATGTTGCAAGGTAGATCTCATTGTCATCTTTTCCATCTCCACTTCTGTAGTAGATCTCACTCATGCTTTCATTCCCTTCAGCAACTTTCTTCATGCATAATAAAGGCAATTGATTCATTAGTTCTGCTTCCCTAGTTTATGAAAATGTATCTTGTTGCATGACTTTTGGAAGACACACATGTTTTATGTAGAGCAGGTGCTTCAAGAGGAGACCAAGACTTCAGAGCCAGTATCCATGTTCCACTTCATCCACCTTAGTCATCCCTTGTCTCCACCATCATCCTCACTAGTTTTCATCATTTTTCATTTAAATTCTCCTAAACACATTGAACGAATATAGCAAACTCTTATCTTGGATATTGACTCCCGAGTGCTCCTAGACCTTCTAACACTCCATTCCTCCCATAACACACCTTTCCTAAGCATCCCAATACCTCCAACACCTCACAATTATCTCTCGGTTGTATCTTGTAGGTTTCCTGTAATTCCTACAAGATCATCCTGTAGGTTTCTAGTACATCCTGTAGGTTTTCCTGAAATGACCTGTTTTGAGGCCGAATTGATGGGAAACCTCTAGGAAGTCATAGAAATCCTCCTAGGAGCTAATATAAGCTTTGTGTCCCCTTTGGGGCGTCGTCCATCCATCCTATCACCCCCCTCTGGTACAACCTCCCTCGCTAAGCTCTTATACCTCCCACGACCCACATGTTGAAGAATTTAGGGAAATTATGTGTAGAGTGATTCTTCAGGACTAGATAAAACTTTGTGAAGTCTTTTTACTTTTCTTGTCTTTGTTAGCTTATACTTCTTCTTCTCTTATTAGTGCATGTTTTTGTACTTCATTAAACTTCTATCAAAACATAAAACAAGAACACAAGATATTGGCTCTCAGTGAGGGCCAAAACCTCTCTTCTCTTGATAGGAAAACCCTTCGATAAGTTTTCTCTTATTGAAGATTCCTTCTTGATCAATGTCAAACCCTATACCTTTGACTAGAAGATCCTCCAAGCACAAGTCAAGTCCTTCCTTTTCTCTACACTATATTTCCCCGACACTTTGTCCACCTCCTTCCGACACTTCTTTCCCCGACACTTCATCCTTCTTCCAACACTTCGTTCTTCCTTCCACTGTTAGTAGATCTTCTAGAAGAGATACTTTATCTTTTGTACTTACTGATATCCTTCACCTAAGGATACTCCTTCCTTCTCTTGGTCATTTGAGTTCCTTCTTGATGTATAGCAGTAGGCTTAGTGTGACAGCAGTGCAACCCTAATTCTCGCACGTGTGAGAGGTAACCTAGAGAATTAGGGTCATTTTCTTTCGCTAGAGAGATAGGATTCTTCGCTTGACTTAGCAGGCCTTGTAGGCCTAGTTTCAAACCCAAAAAATACTAGTTCATGGATTGTTTGTCCCTATTTTTATACCCGCAGATTTGTCTTCCCTTTCTTCACATGTGTGACTGTTTCTAGCCATAGAAACAGTCCTCTACCTTTGCTTTTCTTTCTCTCTTTGTTGCACTTTGTAGACCCTTTTAGAAATATTTCCCTTCACTTTATCTTGTCTTCTTCCTTCGCTAATTTCAAAGATGATTTATTTTTCTTTGGAGGAGTGTACAACCTCTATGTATATAGAGGATTGTCCCTCCTTTAGGCCGACTTGCTGCCTTGAGGCCAACTTGACTTCCTTTGCTTCAATGGGTGCTTTTAATGTTGCCATTGCTTCTTTTGATGGTGTCTTTGCTAGGAGGAGACTTGACTTTTCTTTGAGGTTACTTCTTTGACTCTTATACACAATGTAACATACCCTTAAGGTCTTTAACAGAATTCTTTTGGCCTTTTGACTTACCTATAACACTTTAACATGTGCTAGACCTACTTCAATGACCAAGAAACTCATTGACATATATCATAAAAATAATATTTCTTTTCTTGGATAAATACAAATATCAAAAGTACATTTATGAAGACCGAACCTAGTTACATTTCCTTCAACACTACCTCTTAACTAGGGAGGTATTCATACAACATTACAAGGTGCTTGGCTATTATCAATCTTGAATAATTCACATAAGAGAAACCGGATTTGCAATCCATTTTTTGTAGCATCATAATAACCAACATTGTTTCCACAACAAGGCCTTGACTAACAACTCTATCTCTCAATAGATCAGAGCATGACATTGGTGAGACCAATGACTTATAGACACCTTAGTCATTGTCTCTCAAGGTACATACCCACCTGGGTTTTCACTGAGTATGACCTTCTAGGACTATTCTAGTCTTGGGTTCCTAACCCTTAAAGAATATCGATCCTCTTGTTTACTCTTGTCTTCGATGCCCTACACATCCTCAAAGAGTATTGGATGCTAGATGATTACCCGATCCTCCTGTTGGCTTATGGGGGCCTGATAGGAAACTTCTCTTTATTAATACTTCCAACTGATATAGACTCGACTTGCCCTACGCACTCAGCTGCAGGGGTCCGCACACTCAGTTGCGGACTACTAGGCCTCTGCGCACTCAGTTGCGGAGCCTTTTCCTATTCTACGACCTAAAACTATACTTTACCCTTCAGATCTATCTCGCATACCTCATATTGATTCTTCGACTATGCCTCCCTTAACTACTTAGAGCTTCACTCTATTTATACAATCCCATGGTCTGCGGACCATGGGTAGATCTCTATAGCCACATTACATTAACAAAATTAGGGTGGACAACTGAATGACTCTTTAACAAACTACGAGCTCTGCGCCCACAAATTGCGGAGTCTTTACATTGGAATTACAAAATTGACCAAAACCTGGGCTCTAAGACCCAAAACTCCCCTTGGGGGATCCCGTGCCCAACAGGCCCCCAACACAAACATCGTGACTCGCCCTCGAGTCACTCTATCGGTGCGGAGATCTTTGCGCGAAGACCTCCCAACTCTGACTGGATTGTTGCATGTTTGGCAGCGCACTGAGCGGCTGCCTATTGGACTTCCTCTACACATTGTTCAGTGACCGCTATGGCTGAACTACTACCCTGAATCCTCTCCTATGTTGCAACAGTTGCGCGAGCTTTGCTTCAATGGAGGTTGTAATGGTATGCTCCTCATCAATCCACAGCTGTAGGCACACCTTCAAAACTTCTTCCTTATGCCGAACAACATCCACCTGCTCCTTGAGTGCCTTTACCTGTTGCATCATGACGATCCTCTGCGTAAGGGCAACCATCTACACGGTCCCTTTGACCTCGTAATACTTCTGCTATAGCTCGCCCGCCTCTATCTCCAGGCACTCTATGTTTGGGTCGTCCTACAGGGTGGTGAGGACCTCGAACGACTACTCGAATAGCTTCGTGCAGTCTGTCACTGCACCGTTAACTGCCACCATTGTTGTTGTGATCATGGTGGTGCGATGTTCCTTAACCTTTGGCAGAGTCGAAGGTTGTGCCTTCAACTGTAATTCTATTATCTAAAGGTTCAGCTCCAGCTAAACCCTGGCCATTTCTTCTCTTGCGTCACGCACCCCTGATGCTAACTTGCATACGCCTGCCTCCAATGGTTCCTTTGCTTGGATGGCCAATTTCGGGACCATCTGGCAAGCTTTCTCCACCACCTGCACTATATGTCTATTATGCGCCACTGCCTCGTTGCGCCGCAGGCTCAACTGTTCAATGTTGATGTGCTGCTCGCTCATTACCTGTAGCACGTGGCTCTCCCCGGCCCTTAGTTCTGCAGTGACTCCATCCTGTAAAACATAGGGCGTCTCTCGAGGGAGTGCAACCATGTTTAACCCGATGCCTTTCAACCCACTACCCATACGCCTATCGGCCTCATTTTCTATAACGAGTGCTCCATCTAGCAGCACTGTTGTGTTTTTCACCCTGGCACGTAGCATTTCCTCAGTCACCGATGTGCCGACTGCGAGGCGGGTTGACATTGTGCTAGCCTGTGAAGTGAGCACCTGAAACTCCTATATCTGTGTCCAGAGGACCCTCAATACCATCTGGTGTTGCTCCTCAAACTGTTGGAGGGCCTCCGCAATGATGTCCCTCATCGTTTCGCTGATATCATGTAGATCACCTTCAATAAGGTTGATAGGGTCGAACGAAGTCTTTGAGGCTTTCGTCTTCTTTGGCGACCTAACCTGCTCTCTTGGGCGCAGACGTTTTAGCTGGGTGGACGTTGTCTGCAGGTCTGCACCACCTTGTTTTGTGTCTGTTTCTAGCTCAGGCGAAGGCAACTTATGTCCTTCTTATTCTTCTTCTGATGCCTTCTACTTCTCTTCGGCCAACTTCGCATCGTCGCACGCTACCTGGGCCTTAGCCGCTGCTTCTTTCTTCCTATGCTTTTCCGCTAGCTATGCCATTCACAGTTTCACCTCTTCCTTCTTCCGTTGCGTGGTAGACTTCTCTGCTTCCACCATAGAGCTAGCCGAGGCACACCACTCTAGTGGCCAAGACTTAAGGACAATGAAGATGACATCATTGGTCACCAAATAAGGTAACTCGCGACACGTCTTTGTGGGGTCCTTCTGCACCCTGATGAAGACATGGTGGAAGTCTGCTTTGAACTCCGTGAAGCTCTACAAACTGTTGTAGACCATGGGTGATAACTGCAGCTTGCGATTAATCCCCATCCTGATGTTCATCTCCATGAGCACCCAGAATATTTTTCTTTTCCTTAACCTTTGTGCATCCCTAGTTGCCCACAGCGAAGCGTACTTCGCTGCCTCTGGAATGTCTTGCACGATCGTCTGGAACTGGCTATCTTCAGGCAACTCCCATGCCACCAGTACTATCGACAACAAGAGCCATCCGTACTGGAATTTTTTACCTTGCTCCTGTGCCTCACAGAAGTTCTCAAGGAAATCTCCGCATAGATGGTTTTCCCAATTTAATTGGACCCCTTCTATGTATTGCGCTGCTAATGCAACCACCGGCATGGGCACCTCATCCGCGCGACACTTCCGCATCATCTTCCCTGCCAATATCTATTCCGCGACCTTGACAACAAGGGTGTTGATGCTGGAAATGTACTGTTATCGGGAAAACTAGTGTCCATTCAGAGCTGCTAGTCCCACTAAGATGGGTAGCTATCTTAGAAATAAACTAACTAAAGTTACTTGTGTTTTCCTTTATTAGAAGTAGATGAGAGAGAAGCAGAGAGTACCAACCTCAGTCTTTCACTTGCCTTCTTGCTTGTTTCCTCTCCCTTTTGACAGATCTTTGCCTCTCCTTCCTCACTTGTCCCGTTTCAAAGAACACCTGTAGAGTCAAAGCAGCATAATACCATCAAAGCATAGAGATCTACAATCATAAACAATATAGGATCATATATATATTGACCATAGAAATGCATATATCAATTCAACATTCAAAGACATACAAGAATATGGAGGAAAACTCAAACAACTTTATTGATAGAAGTAGTAGAAGAGAGGATTACAACCCATTGATCTGACCCAACGCCATCCTCCCAGCATGAAAGCCCTTCTTCACCTCATGAAAAGCTAGATCACCCACACTATGATGTTTCACAAAGAAACCAACAACACTTCCTTACAAGATGCAAAATTCCAGCCTTTGGATCTCTAGGATGAGGGATCCATATATAGATGTTTGCAGGTGGGTGAGTCAGCTTCTGGGTTTTTTATTAGTGTCATTTCTCTGGTAGTTCTCACCTCCACTTAGAGATTTCATAATCTCTTACTCATCCCTAGGCGAATTCAGAGAGGCAAGTGTCACAGGAGAAGTTTCTGGAAGATTCCATGATCATCCACCTTGCAAACTGTCTCTGCCATTTCTCTACTCTCACCCATCGCACCCCATAGAAGGGCCTTTTAGTATGCATCGCACCCCCCGTGTGCATTAGGTGGGATGCATCGCACTTTAACCATGGAGCAAGTGAGATGGTCCAGTTTTGACTAGTTCTGAGCAGGTTTTCATGGAGAACTTCTCGGAGATGATGTAATCAGCTAAACTTGCTCCTTTAGGGTATGAAACAACACTTTTAGGGACTTAGAAGCCCTTGGTTTATGGACATATAAGATTGGGGTTGCAGTGCCCAAATATGTCTATAACACGTACCCTTGCTTCTTCTTCTCCAGTTTAAATTTCTTTTTCATGGCCTTCGCGATGGCCAAATCGTCACTCTTTCCTTTTGAAATGTTCGTCAGGTCCTCCCCTCCGTAAGGGAGCTGGGTAATCCTGTGAATCAGATGGTTTATGATGGGGATGGGCTCCTCCAGCCACAAGCACCCATCATGTACCAAGCAGAGCAACTGCCTGATGACAAAAATGGTCATTGGGGCACGATGGTAATGCGACACCCAGATTAGGTTTAGAAATCCTGCTTTCTCAACTCCTCTCAGCCATTTGTGTGGCTCCAACTCTATTATTCGAGTAGCGCATCTTTATTCTGGCGTATTAGCTACGCAATCACGAGATGCGTGAACTTCTCATGGTCCGCGAGGTCCCAATCTTCAAATTTTAGCACGGGCACCTGTCCCAAATGTGCTCCTTCAAAAATAATGTCGTCAGGGAGAAGTGGAGTCTGCAGAGAGCTCTTGCTCTCATCTATATCCTTGGGCACCTTTGTTTTACCCTTCCGTGGAGGAACATATGCAGATAACCTGGTGGGAGGTTCCGTACCCTGGGTTTCGACCTCCATCTCTACATCCTCCTCCTCAGCTAGGATTTCTTCGAACTCTTCTTCCTCAGCGACCTCCAAATCGATAGCCTTCCCCTTTTCTTCCATGGTGAGCTTAGTCGTCAATAGATTTCTAGGTGATATGCGCATCGGTACCATGGCTTGCTTGTCTTTTTTGGGTCTCGGCAGGCACGGTGATTTAGGGATTTCAGCCACTATCCCGGTGCTCTCTGGGGCTTCCACTTTCGTAATTGCCTGTGTGGCTTCCTCGATGGTCATTGCACTGGTATCCATGGCTTCTTCGAGTGCTACCATAGTGTGATTCCACAATTCTCTCAATGTCTCTGGCAATTGCTCAAGCAACGAATTCGTTTTTAGAAGATCGAACAAGTCTCGGTTCATGAATATCTGAGCGTGCAACAACTCAGTTTTCAAATTTCCAAGTTTTGTTTGCTGGATAGCCCTTTGTAATTTATAGCACCTTTTGAATTTGAATTCGACCGTTCCCCCCACCTTCAATCCATTAATGCTATATTGGCAGTAGATTTTCAAGAATCTAGCCCATAAAGTTCACCTTAAATGCCTGTTGCCCGCTCCATTTGGTCTCAAATCAAACATCACATCATGAACAATGATTGTAACGGTCACTTTCCATTCGACCCGCGCAACAATGTAGCTACCCTCGCACTGTTGCAGACCTTGTGACACTTTGCTACTGCGCGTAGTCCTGACATCGAGCAGTCCTCGGGCAGAGTAGTTTATAGTCCTGCACCTCCTTTCAGCTGCCTAGAGCGCTAAGACTACGCTTTCGCTGGCTAGTTAGGTGGCCAGGCCACCTGTGTATGGCTTCAAACGACTACCATTCACTTTTCCTAGGAAGGGCTCTCCATTTAACTTGACCAACTATACTGTGCCTCCATCTGTAATATCCTTAATAACGTATGGCCCTAACCAATGCATTCTGAATTTCCCTGGGAATTTATCAAACTTATTATCTTACAACAACACTAGATCGTTTACCTTGAATGTGCGCAACTTAATATGTCGATCGTGCCAAGACTTTTTGCGCTGCTTTTGGACTTGCTGGTGGAATCCAGCCAAAAATCATTCTTCTTTGAGCTCTTCCAACTATGCGAGCCTCTCCTCCAGGGCTCCCCAATCCGTCATACCTGTGAGAGCTGCTATGTGTAGACTAGGCACGATGTGTTCCGTAGGAATTACGGTTGCCACTCCATAGACAAGCCTAAAAGGTGTTTGTCCCATCGGTTTCTTGCATGTCATCCAATAAGCCCATAACATTGCTGGTTTGCGTATATTCCAATCACTTCGCTACGCATTGCATACCTTGGTCAGCACGTTTTCTAGTACTTTGTTGAATGCTTCTACTATCCTGTTACCTTGTGGGTGATACGGTGTGCTCTTCTGATGATACACTCGAAACTCTTCCGTCAACACGCTAACCGTTTCGTTCAGGAAGTGTGTACCGTGATCGCTCATCAAGATCTTTGGACATCCAAATCGTGTCAGTACGTGTTAAAATAAAAACTTCATGACAGTCACACCCGGTCAATCCTTCACCAACTGCGCTTCTGCCCTACGAGTCAGATACTCCGTCGCAGTGATAATATACCTCGCGCCTGTCTTTCCTTGAGGTTTAATACAAAATCTATTGCCCACTTTTCGAAAGGTTGTAACGTCATTTGTGGATTCAAAGGAATTTCATCCCTCCGTGATGGCCTTCCTATCCGCTGACATACAACACATGCCTTGCAATATTCTTTTGAATCCTGATGAAGGGTTTTCCACCACAACCTAGAGCGTAGAATCTTCTACGCGGTTGCTCTTCCCGCATAATGTCCTCCCATGGTGCCCCCATGAGTGTCCACGAGGATGCTGCTTCGTTCAAATTCAAGTACATACCTTCACAGTATTTCATTATTCCCCATATTGTATAGATTCCCAACAATGACAAAGAAATTTGTCGCGTGCACCACTAATTCCTTCTTCTGTTGGATAGAGTACTCTTTCATCGTAGTTCGAGTTGTTATAAATTGAATTATATCTTAAAAATGTCCATCCACTATGCACACAACAAAGAGTTGTGTGTCGGGTAATCCTTCCTCCAAATTAGTAGGTTCCTCCCAGTCTCAATGCACGATAGGTGATCTGGTCCCGCTTTCAATCATCCAGGCTTCACAACGACTTCGAAATCATATTCTTGGAATAATAAAAGCCATCTGCAAATGTACCCCCCCAACACAGGCTTATTGACTAAGTACTTTAGGACGGAGTGATCTATATACATCTTAAAGTGGCCTCCTAGCAGGTAGTATCGATACTTCTAGAGCACATATACCATAGCTAGTCCCTCACGCTCAGTGGTGGAATAGTTCTTCTCCGCTTTGGATAATCTATGACTTGCGAACACGATAGGGTGATCCAAGCCTTCTCCACCATCCTGTGTCAGTACTGCCCCTATCGCTATACATGACGCGTCGACATGTACATGGAACTCTTTCTTCCAGTTTGGGAAGACTATAATCGGTGCGGTAACCATCTTTTCTTTCAATATATCCAGGCTTTTCTTATAGTCACCATTCCAGCAGAACGCGACATCCTTCTTTAACAGTTTTTCCATGGGTGCAATGATCTGGGCATAGCCTTTGATAAACTTTCTGTAATATCCCATATGTCCCAGAGTGGCACGTAGTTGTTTCATTTCTTGGCAGTTCCAAGTTCAGAATCACTGCGATATTCATGGGGTCTACCATCAGCCCTTGTTTACAAACCACATGCCCCAATAGGTTCCCAAAAGGAATGAGGAACAGACACTTCTTCAGGTTGAGCATGACTTGGTATCTTAGGCAAGTATCTAGCATCAAGCGCAAGTTCGCTACATGGCACCTAAACAGCCCAAATATAGTCCAGTCATCAAAATAGACCTCCAAGGACTTATTAGTATATTCCATGAATGCTGCAACAATCATGCGCAAAAATATAGCAGGGACATTCTTCAATCCAAACAGCATGACAATATATTGAAAGAAACCCCACTCAGTCGTGAAGGTTGTCTTGCTCCTATCCTCCGACGCGATTTGGATCTGGTGGTACCCCAAGAACCCATCAGTGAAAGAATATGCTTCCTGACCTCCTACATTTTCCAACACTTCATCCGTGAAATGAATTGGGAATGGATCATGCACACAAGCATCATTCAATTTCCTGAGATCCACGCATATCCTTATCTCATCCTTCTGCTTCTTTTCTTGTACCACCATTGGGCTTACCCAATCAGATTCTTCCACAGGCTCAATGATGCCTGTTGTGAGCATTTTTTCTAGTTCTACGTGGACCTTCTCCTTGTATTTCAGATTTAAGCGGTAAGGCCTCTGCTTAACTGGCTTCGCATCGGGCTTTAACGTGATCTTCATTACTCCTAAATCTCTGATTATTCCTTTCAAATCCGTAAACTTGGTCGGGAATAAGTCCTGATATTCATGGAGTAATTCAATGACATTATCCACCATTGCGTCATCCCAGTAATCTTTGATCTTCGTGAATTTAGGTTCTGCCTCCGTACCAACTTTTACCTGCTTAGTTTTCACCGGCGTGGTTATATCGGGGTTCTCAATCTGTGTTCCGTGAACCTTGCAGTGGATTTCTGTTTCTGGAATGTTAATATTCCATGAATCCTCATCCTCTTCTTCAATAGTTACATCATAACATTCCAATGCGCGACTCAGCTGAGTAGCCCATTCAAGCTGAATCAATTCTACCGGCTCCTGGAGTATCCTAAAGATGGCTGCTTTTACCTCTTGTAGCACTTCATCAATAATATCCCACCCATCCTCAAAACTGTATGTCATCACAAACCCTTCGTGCAAGATATCCCATTCACCTATCCCATGGTGGAGCTCTGTTTCTATGTACCAGTTCATTGGTATAACATCTATGGTATGGCAGAACAGGTGCACCCACTCAGGTTGTGGCTTTTCTCCATAGGCCTACGTCCACTTGGCCAGATGCACACGCAGACCATCCTGCCCATCATACTTGTCTGTCAGTCGGACCCTATGCTTCCCAAATCATGTGCGCATCATTCTCCTACATTTGCGCCAATTATCAAAGCTTCATTTATGCGTACCCCACCATCTGGCAAGCATAGCACGTAGTACCTAGTCCAAGGCCTGGAAGCATTGCTTTTCTGGAACCTCCCTTTCAAATGCATCCAAGAAGGTATCTACCTCATTTAGACCATCATATGTAGGCAAATCTCTTATTTCTGTCGACACACAGCGCAACGATCAACGTAGTTACTTCGTGTAATCGATTCTTCCATCATTCTACTTCTTCATCAGATTCTGAAGTGCAAGAACTCTTGTGCTCCCATGTAATCCACCCATCCTCGGTGGGATTCACCCAGTCTTGGTCTCACGTTGTTATCTTATAGACGCAGTCCAGATCATCATCACTTTCATAGTCGTGGACCGGCTCCATATAACGCGGTCCTTTAATAGGGTCTAGGGGTATAATTACGCGTAGTGACTTCTTTTCAAAGATCATTTTTCACTTTTTTCAGATTGATTACCCCATTCATGTCAGTGACCCAGTCAATTCCTAGGAGTGTGGGGTAGGGATTGCTTTCATCAACAATCTCTATCACTTCGAAATCAGCCAGCGCGCTCACTCCCTCAATATCCACAGTTATTCCCTGCAATCGCCCCATGGGTATTATTTTCTACTGGTTCACCATTCTTAGCTAAATTCGAGACCACTGCAGCGCAGGTCTTCCCATTCATTCCCATGTCTATTTCAGCATAAAATTCGCATTCGATCCCAAATCCAAGATGACTTGATCCATCTCATATTCTCTGATCTGCATGGTTGGTCTCATTTCTTGTCCCGTCCTTGTCTTATGCTTTCCAATCTTCTGGACTACGTGCGGTTCTCCTGGCGCGGTCCCAGTGCATCTGTTGATGAGTTCGTGTAACCCTTTCATAGCCTTACCGTCGCACAGTAACTTCATACAGGTTTCTAGGAACTTTGTGAGCATAGATGGGTCCATTTCTGGCTCTAGTTTATCTTTTCTTCCTGAAGTGGATGCATCAGCGAAGCTCTTCTTAGCTTCCATGAAGTTTTCCTGAGTGCGATTGAAATCAAACTCTGCTTCTTTCGCTGGAGCTTTGCGAACCCAAGTACTATATTCTAGTTGTTTTCCTTTGTCATCTCCCATCGTGATTCCACTTCAGAGCACAAAGTTCACATTTAGTTCTTCCTCACGCAGCGCAAACCTCATCATCTGCAGGTTCTGAGTCGGGGAAAGAGGTAGTGCTCCTTTGTCATGTATTCTAGCTATCAGCATAGGACAATACTCTATCTCATGATCAAATAACGTGCAATACAAACACGATGGGCGTGTTGGATTCATGCAATCACAGGCATAATGTCCTAGCCCTCTGCAATTGTAGCAAATCAACTGTCTGCAACCTCTTCCAGGTCCTCCTCCACCTCGGCCTCGTCCATGCCCCTGAAATATTGTTCACGTCATTCCTGCATTCTAGTCAAGGGGCCGCGTTTCGGCCTAAAATCGATAGGTGGGAGTTCTATCCATCATCAATTCATAGCTTCTGCATGTGTACTCGTCATGTCCCACCGACCTACAAAAGTTGCAGAACAGTTGTTGTGAATTTTGCGTATACTTCTGTAACAAGTGACAATTGTCCATGGCATGTTTTCCAGCTATTTGACAAATCGTGCACCACAAAGTAGGTGTCGCACTAGGTCCTGCTTGAGCTATCGGCCCTAAAGGCATCGGTCCTCCTCCTGCGAGATAATTTGTAAAAATCGGGCAGTGGTCTTTGTCATGAACCCTTGCATTTCACACACCACACTTCTTCACGCACTTCTGATCAAACCGTCCTATCTTGTTTCAGACTATGCATCTCAAGGCACAGATTCTTCAGCTGCACGTGGGTCTGCTAAACTTCTAGGTTAGAATCCTACATCGGGGTCTCATGTAGCCTCATAGCAATCTCTAAGGCTTCTGCCTGAGTCGTTATCTTCTGCTGCGATAGCGCACTCCTTAAATGTGGTAATAGCGAAGCTACAAACCACTCGCGATGTTGTCCATCCGTCAAATTCATATTGGCTTCGTGAATCATACATTCCAGCCTCTGATCCAGCTCCCAAGGAGTCTCTCCTGGTAGCATCGTAATCTCTTTAAATCCAATGATCGACTGCGCTTCAAATTTAGGCCTGCTAAATTCTCTATTTAGCGCTGCTTGGATATCCGCGACTCTCGCATTCGGGTTATCGTTGGAGTACTTAATATACCAAGTCAGTGCACGATCTTGCAGGGTGCTAATCAGCATCTCCTTCTTTATATGGTCATCTGTAACACCTTGCGCTTCCCATACATCCCTTGCAACGAACCAGAATTGGTCCGGATCCTCATTTCCAAAACCTTTGAACCCAGGCAACTTCACTAAGCTTGCCATATTGAATCACGGTGGTGGTGGAGTTAGTGCGGGTGAAGATGGAGGTGATAGCGGTGAAGTCAGTGGTGGTGTGGGTGGAGGTGGTATTCGCAGAATGGCACTTCGCAGAGAGAACTTCATGAGCTCTTGTTCATTTCCTCTCAGACGTGAAATCAAGGGGCTATTTTTTGGACCCTTATTTCCTTCATTCCTATAAACCTTTCCACTTCACGTAGCCCCGAACATTGAGGTAACTGCATAACCCTATTTTCACACAATAGCAATTTAATCCAAGGATTCAAAGACTTTACTTACTTACCTCGCGGTCCTTTGAGAAAGCGTCGTTCTACCTCGTTGTAGCTTACTGAGGTATCAACCGCTAACTCAATAACAAATCCTCCTATAATACAATCGAGCCAATGATCAATAGCACGCGCAATCTTATCCTCTTATGCTTCCAACCTTCACACTAACTATGGTGTCCACACAATAGGACCGTCAAGTTTCCACCTTCCTTGGCTATCTGCTAGCTTTGTGATCCACTTGTATAGCTCAGTAGGGAAGGACGTGAAGAAGATTTCGTGGATCTCCGTATACATGTAGTTGTCTAACCACTCTTCTTTTGACATTCGCGGGTTTCTATTCTCCTGTGCCGCAAACTCTTGAATTCTTCTGTCCAACCAGCCTTCGATTTCTTTCTTAGTTGGATTCCAATGATACGACATCAGACATATCTATGCAGATTATGGTCCCAGCAACGGAACAAATTTTTGGCTTATGGGGGCCTGACCCAGGTTCAGAGTTATTCAGCCAAACAAATCCCTACACTACAGGCCCTTTTGGCATCAGCTTGCAGAGCGCAGACTGAAGTCTCACCCAAATCAATATGGGGGGATGCTAGAAGCAAGTTTCCGCACCCTTCAGATGTCTGTGATGTCGATTTAGTCCAACTAGACCTGCATTCACGCAGGTTGCTTCGCACACTGTTCTAACCTCCATTACCCTCGTGAAGTGGCACAATCGTCTTTCGTGCAACCCTAACCAAGGGTTGAAATGCTTTCACGCTTCTATGGTGGCGATCTATGCTATTTCCTAACCTAGACTGAATATCTTACTTATCTTCTTTAACTGATCTTAGTTAGCTTCACGTAAATAGATATTCTATCTTACATTCACTTAATCAACACCATTATACACATTCGCACATCATATAAGTATTAGAAGTGAATTTCAAACCCAATATAATAGATGCATAAAACAGGAAATAAATACGCATAACTAATAGGAAACTTCTCTTTATTAATACTTCCAACAGATACAGAATCGACTTGCCCTGCACACTCAGCTGTAGGGATCTGCGCACTTAGCTGCGGACTACTAGGCCTCTGTGCACTCAGTTGCAGAGCCTTTTCCTACTCTACAACCCAAAACTAGACTTTACCCTTCAGATCTGTCTCGCATACCTCATATCGATTCTTCGACTATGCCTCCCTTAACTACTTAGAGCTTCGCTCTATTTATACAATCCCATGGTCCGTGGACCATGGGTAGATCTTTACAACCGACATTACATTAAAAAAATTAGGGCGGACAACCCTATGACTCTTTAACAAACTACGCTCTCTGCACCCACAAATTGTAGAGTCTTTACATCGGAATTACAAAATTGACCAAAATCTGGGCTCTAAGCCCCAAAACTTCCCTTGGGGGATCCAAGTGAAGACAAGAATGTTGTGTCTATCTTGTGTCTACATTTCCATTCATGGGCTTCATCTAGACTTACGATTGTTAGTCCTGGTCTAGTGCATGACACATGAAATGGAAAAACACAAATTGTCACTCATTTGTAATTAGGGGTGATCCAAAACTCCCTCTTGATCAGGGATTTGCCAGAGATACCTCTTAACTAGGGACTCTTTCATTCATCAACAACTTCTTCGTGGGTCCTTCAGTTGTTTGATCTCCTTCCTTTATTTGATGTCATGAAGTCTTTGTTCGAACTTCTTCTTCATGGGTCCTTTAGCTGTTTGATCTCCTTCCTTTATTTGATGTCATGAAGTCTTTGTTCAAACTTTTTCTAGGTAGGGCACCATCCATCGATCACTTACCTTCTTGTTTTTTCATGTCATTAATTTCTTCGTGGAAAGTGGCTTTCTTGTCATACATCAAGTTTTCTTGTCATCTGGCTACTCCTTTGTCATATGTCCATGCTTCGGAATACTCTTCTCATGCATGCTTCATTATACTTGATTGTTTACATGCTTCGACATATTAGCCCATCTTGAATTCATCTTGATATTGCTTCAACATTAAATGGTGCTTTTGTTTGATGGATTCTTCATCATGACATCTTCGTAGACTAAAATAATTTATCTGCATCTTTCATATCTCAAAGGCCTTGATAGGTGTCAAGGGTCCTTCCTTCCTTTGTCATAGTTGTCCTTCCTTCTTTCTGGAGATACCTGAAATGGTTATTTGTTAGATAGTGATTCTTTGTGATCATGGTGTTCTTCACATACTTGATCTCTTTCTTAATTTTCTTCTTCTTGGATAGATTGGTCAACCACCGTATGCTCCTTGTGAGAGTACTTCTTCATTGCTTGCTTTCTGGACTAGTCATCATTTATTCTTGCTTCTTAATCAGCAATCTTATACTCCTTATGTGAACATATCCTTTTGTTGACCTTCATTGCATTGTAGTACATGCCTTCGAGCATGTCCTTGGTGAAAGAGATTCTTTCATACTTGATCATGTTATAGAACTATTCCCATGACTCAATAATATAAATATGATAACATGACTAAAATTTGATGCATACATACCTCATCTTGATTCTCCTTTTATCATCTTAGCTTCATTTGATTGTTCATGGTGTGGCCCTTCTTGCTTCATATTAGCTTGCATGCACATCATCCTTTTCTTGAATCCCATGAATGGGACTTTCCAATGAGACATCTTCTTCTTATTCATGAATATTCTTTTGAAGATTCCATCATAGGATCTTGAAGACACTTACCCTGCAAATGTTTCTTTTCTTTTGATGATGGAGGTCTTCTAAGATTCTTATTCATGATCAATTTTCTTTCATAGTGGATGAGGTCCTATTCTAGGTATGCTCCTTCTACATGAATATCTTGAGCTATGTCCATCGTTCTCCTATATTCTAGAAGATATTTGTAACCATGAATTTTGTTCTCATTTATAAATTCTCTTTCTACACGAGTATCTAAAACTCTATGTACTTCATGTTTCTAGATTCTAGAAGATGTTTCTAGCTATACAATTTTATTTTATTCCTACATGCTCTTATCCTACTCAAAATTTTGAAAGAAGACTTGAATTAAAGGGTTTGACTTAGTCATAGTAGAGATCTGGAGGATCTTCCTTATTTTTCTTCTTTTCTTCTTCTTTCACCTCTTGAGTCATGTGAGCTTCTTCCCTCTTTCTTTTGTTGTTGTTTTCCTTCTTAAAATTAGGACAATTCCTTTTGTAGTGTCCATATTCTTGGCATCCATAGCATTGGATTTTGGGCATATCTTTGTTGTTTGTTCTTCGTGGACCAAATTTGCCAAATTTTCCCTTTCTCTTGGCCATGGTAGCAAATGCTTGCTCCTTTGATCCCACATCTTCCTTTGCTTTAAGTATGGTTTCCTCTGCCTTGCATAGAGACCACATTTCACTGAGTGTGGTTGCTTCCATATTGGAATTTATGCTTGATGTGAAGTTTCCCCAATCCTCAGGTAGAGCATTGAGTACTACAATTGTCATTTCTCTGTCATACATGACTTCCCCAAGCTTTTGAAGTTGATTCATCATCTCAAAGATCTTCATGAAGTAGGGAGCTATTCCTTCATTTGATATCTTCATCTTCTACAATTCATTTCTTAGAGATATCACTTCTCCGACTGTGGTTACCGATAATAGCTCTACTAGCTTATCATAAATTTCTTTTTCTGTTTCAAATTTGGAGACATAAGGAATGAGAGAGTCCTTGATAGATTCTATTAGAATCCTTTGGGCTCTTGTCTCATCCTTATTGTACTTGGCTAAGGCTTGGGTTTGTTCCTTAGCAGGGATGGTGATATTCCCTTTGACATGTTCTAGAAGTTAATTCTCCTTGAGAAGTAAATCAATCCTCTTCTTCCATGAAAGAAAGTTATTGGTACCTACCAATTTGTTGCTTTCCTTACAAAAATACATTGATGTATATTTATAAGGGGACATATACTTACTTGATTGAATTTGAAATGTAGTTGACTGATTTTCTCCTTGAAGTCTTGATGGCTTGCTTTCCTTGAATATTGATGTTCCTCAATATGTCTTCTCCAAGTGGGCTTACTTGATGATTTTTGGCTTGATGTAGGTCCCTCTTTGATCTGCTCTTCTTTGTAGGTGCCTTTATATAAGGCTCTTCTTCTAGCTTTGTAGTCTTCCGTAATGAATGGTAGATGATAGACCTTCTTGTCCTTGATGTGATAGAGACTTCTTGTCTTGATGCTTAAACTTTTGTAGATGTCCTTCCTTAATGAGTGTTATTGAGATTCCCTTTCCTTGTTGTGTCACCTTAGCTCTAATACCATGTTGAATAATCTAGGGAAATTAGGTGTAGAGTGATTCTTTAGGACTAGATAACAATTTGTGAAGTCTTTTACTTTTGTTGTCTTTGTTAGCTTAATCTTCTTCTTCTCTTATTGTATGTACTTCATCAAACTGCTATCAAAACATAAAATAAGAACACGGGATATTGGCTCTCAAACGGGGCCAAAACCTCTCTTCACTTGAGAGGAAAACCCTTCAGTAAGTTTTCGTTGAACCTTCTTTCTTGATAAATTCCAAACCCTAGACCCTTGACTAGAAGATCCTCCAAGCACACGTCAAGTCTTTCCTTTTCTCTGCACTATGTTTCCCCAGCACTTTATCCACCTCCTTCTGGAACTTTGTTCCCTGGCACTTCTTCATTATTTCGGCACTTCGTTCTTCCTTCCACTATTAGTAGATCTTCTAGGATAGATACTTTATCTTTTTTACTTGGTGATATCCTTCACCTAAGGATACTCCTCCCTTCTCTTGATCATCTGAGTTCCTTCTTGATGTATAGTGGTAGGCTTAGTGTGACACCATTGTAGCCCTAATTCTCGCACATGTGAGAGGTACCCTAGAGAATTAGGGTCATTTTCCTTCGCTAGAGAGATAGGCTTCTTCACTTGACTTCGGAGGCCTTGTAGGCCTAGTTTCAAACCCAAACAATACTAGTTCATGGACTGTTTGTCCCTTTTATCATACCCGTAGATTTGTCTTCCCTTTCTTCGCACGTGTGACTAGTTCTAGCCCTAGAAATGGTCCTCTACCTTCTCTTTTCTTCCTCCTTACTTCGATGCACTTTGTAGACCCTTTTAGACTTATTTCCCTTCACTTTATCTCAGCTTCTTCCTTCGCTAGTTTCATAGATGATTGCTTTTTCTTTAGAGGAGTGGACAACATCTATATATAGAGGATTTTCCCTCCATTAGGCCAACTTGCTGCCTTGAGACCGACTTGATTTCCTTTGCTTCAATGCGTGCTTTTAATGGTGTCATTTCTTCTTTTTATGGTGTCTTTGTTAGGAGGAGACTTGACTTTGCTTGGAGGTGAATTATTTGAGTATTATACACAATGTAACATACCCTTAAGGTATTTAACATAATTATTTTAACCTTTTGTCTTACCTATAGCACTTTAACATGTGCTAGACCTACTTCAATGTGCAAGAAACTCATTGAAATATATCATAAAAATATTTTTTATTTTCTTGGATAAATAAAAATATCAAAAGCACATTTATGAATACCGAACCTAGTTAAATTTTCTTCAACACTGCATTCATTCCCTACCTCTGATTACCCTGCCCCTCATTGCTCTCCAAACCCTATGTATACTCCCTCCTACCTTCTCCTCCCCATCACCCTACCTGCTCTTGCATCTTGCTTCTCCTAGCTCCCTTTCATTGTCTGCCTATTGATCCCCCTCCCCCTTTCATGGAGCCCAGGCGTGGTTCAAGCTCGGCTCCCCATCGTGGTCGAGGTCGTGACTGTGACCCCTCCTATTGGAACAACCTGGGTTCTCCAATCACCACCAAAGCCAAATCTTCTTCCATGAGATCATCCCTAAATTATGCCATTTTTATAAACCCCTATACGCAGGAACATGTAGATAACCTGGAATCTCATGTGAGGATCCTTAGACGAGGAGTGTCCTCGGAAGAGATGGCAGAGGAATTTGAGTGGATCCTTGACCCAAGTCTCATAAGGGCCATGGAGAACTTGTACACTCATGCAATTGACCTCTCCTGGTAGCTTAAAACGCTCCTCGGTCTAGCGATGCAGGAGGAGGCTAAAATGTTTAAGATTGTGGAAGAAAAAATTGATATTCTTACGAACAAGTTTGTCGTCTACGTGGAATCAGTGCACCACTATCACTTTGTTACCAGGGAATCTTGACACTACACAATGCTGAAGAAACGTGCTACCACGGGGGTCCGCTCGCTAGTCAAAGGCTCTCTTGGCATCAAAAAGGAGGCAACAGGCGCTTCCTCTAGTCATCCAATGGCCCCAATTGCGAAGGAAGGAAACACTCAAGTATGCCCATCATCTTTGGCTCTCATTCATCAAAGAGCTCTCATCGGCAGGAAATGTATAGGAAATAAGGAATTTTGGGACAATCGTACCTTCTTCACTGTCACCCCTCCCTTCTACTTCACAGGAGATAGTATCCGGACGACTCTTTGTAATTTTTCTCAGAAAATCTCAAAATTCTTTTTTGGAAGCTTCAACGTAAAAAATTTCCCTCAGAAGCTAGGAAGGCCTGTGATGTTGGCTCTTGCGCTGGAGCATTTTGCTCGCACAACCCAACCTTTTATATATAAAGCTTTTATGCAGTAATATAATCTATCTTATTCATAATAAAAAAATATGGTGATAAAAAATGAGGCATTACATTACCAATTTCTATATTAGTCACCCCATCTGTTATTTTTTTTTAGGATTGTGAAGCAATCCCTCGAGGACCTTTCTTCCTTCTTTGAGTAGTTATTGAATAATTGATGAAGACTTCCCTAATCTCATCATAAGTGCACCTATATAATAATTGTTGTAGCAAAACAAGTAATTATTCCTCTACTACCCACATCATTAGTGGATGCTAGAAGAGGAATTCTAATATGTATACAAATAATGAGTGTAAACAATAAAAAGGAACACACATAATACACACATTCAACAATGAATTCAATGAGTGGGACCTTGCTTAAAGAGGGAATCCTAAAACAACTTTTAATTTAGAAAGGTAATAACAAGTGTTTCCATTAATGGAAATACTATGAAATTACAATAATAATCTTCTTCTCATAGACTTTATTCTAGCTAAGAATAATGTAGTCTACACTAAGTTATAAACGAATGTATCTATGTTATAGTGTTCGTGGATTCCTCAAAATAAGTACTAGGGAATTCCAAGACTCTTGCCATTCATTTCTCCCTAGGAATTTTCATTTACAACATGGTAGTTAATTGACATATTGATGGGTTGATAGAGAAGTGATTTCATGGGCACATCATCCTTATTGATCCACTAAACCAAAAAATTGTTGGAGAAGTGATTTCTTCGCTTCGTCATATTTCGTAATCAATTTAATCAATGAAACAGGTTTTCCTTAGCAATTACTAAATGATCAGGTTTTCCTTAGCAATTACTAAATAATAATTGTCCTAGTTCTAAATGATGTGGAAATTTTGATGCAACTAAGGAATTAAACTAGTTCAATCTATCATATGATTAAGAGCTTAGAAAAATTGTATCTCAAGTTGTCCAAGGCATATAATGTCCCTTGGCTTTCCAAACTTGACTCATCAAAATCAACTTCACAATGATTTTTCGGGTACAATATTCTTCTTAATCTACTAAACTAGCATATTGTTAGAGAAATGATTATGTAGTTCCATCATCCTTTTTGATCGATCCAATTGTTGGATCGAAGTTGCCTTATTAATTTCTATATGAAAATCACATGACATATAAAATTTAACAAGTTCCTTTACCTTACGATGGGTTGCAGAATTAGAAATACTCTACAACATAGTTTTCCATTGATTTTATAAGTTATGATAATAATATCACTACTAATATTATATTTTCATGAGAAAAGACTCCACAACCTATTTGTCTATGTGTTTCATAAGTTATGATCAAAACACTATTTTTTCTAATATCTTTTCAGCATGGAGTGAATGAAGAATCATTTTAGAACAATTATAGAATTTCATAAAAAGCAAAAGGCAACAATCATAACTATCATCAAGCAATTTAGATCATTTTTCACAAATCCTAAATGATGTTTCAAGCAATTTATTAGATAAAACAAAACGACTACAAATCTATAGTTTGGTAAATATTTAGTTAAAATGTGACATGATAAATACTTCTACCAGATGAAGGGACATGAAAAAGGTGAGCAAAATAGATTAATTATGAAGTCATCCATGAGCATTTAAGAATAAACTGAAAAAATGAATATAGATTCAATCTTTCTATAAGTTTTTGGCCTTTAATCAAACTTATGGACTAGGGGTTTTGTTTGGAGTGTTATCCTATTTTTTATGTTAAGAGTTTAAATAGATTAATTATTAACTCATCCATTAGCATTTAAGAATAAATTGACAAAATGAATATAGATTTAATCTTATTATAGGTTTTTGGTCTTTAATCAACCTTATGGACTAGGGGTTCTGTTTGGAGTGTTATCCAATTTTTTATGTTAAGATTTTAAATATAAGATAATGTAATATACACTATTGTAGGATATTTAGTTTGTTTATTTTGAATGTCTATTTTAAATATATTTATATTCCACTTTTTAATGGTATTTAAACTTGTAAATTAAATAATATATATTTTTGAGTATTTATTATTTCACTTCATAGCTATAGCTGTATTTAAATTTATAAATTAAATAGTATCTATTTTACGATAAAATGTAAATTTTGAATTCAAGTGAATTTTTGTAACGTTGGATTCTTATTAATTTAGGCATAAAATAGAAATTAATTCACCATTAAACATATAATATATATATATAATTTTAATCATTTAAAAAGTATTAATTTAAAATTTTCATTTTTTTTTACAAATATTTTGTACTTCTTGAAAATAAGGAATACATATCAGGTCACTGAACTTTTTTTCTGGTTGATCACTTGGAAGATCAAACCATACCCAAAAATTCAGTGTTTTCAAAAGAGAAAAAGACAAGCTTTTCCTTATAGTTTCAAAAACCCAAAAACATAAACTAGAAGTAGGACCACCTGGGCCATTTTTAAACTGAAAAATACAAAATGAAAACATAAAAAAACAAGGAAAAGAATCAAAGAGAAAAATCAAGAGGATTTATATAGAATTAGTAGCTTCAACTGGTATGGGCTCCTTATTATTGCTTGAGAGCAACTTGATTCAGGAGGGAAACCCATATGTTTCTCAATGTGACCTAGTCTTTTATCTAGAACTATTAATTGTCGTTGCATGTGATCAAGAACAGGAGAATGTCCTATCGGCTTTCATTTCTATCATGTGGCCTAGTGGGACAGTGATGACCCGTCCCCACGCTCTTTCAATCCAAGCACCCCATTGAAGGAATTCAAATATTGATGAGTCGTGGTCCAACATTCTTGCTTAAGGGAAAAGCCTTCAAAGGATTTTCAGGAGGAAGAGATCAAAGAGGCCAATGTGACATATTCTCGATTGACTAGCATGTATGCAATTTTGTTTTTAGTTCTTCTGATGTGAGTAGGGATGAGCACAATAATGGTCGGAAAGAAGGAAGCAACTCAAATGAGAGGACCTTCAAGTCTCCAAATGTGAGAGATTTGTTGATTGGGTGCCATGTAGGATCTTGCAAATCATTTTTATGACAAGTTATGAGTTTCCCTCCACTATAAATTTAGGGAAACCTTGAGTCTAGGAAATCAATAATCCTTCTTCCAAGGCTTTTAATTCTATTGCATTGTTATTGTTGAATATTAGGAACCTGAATAAATGTAAATAGGAGATCCCATGTGATCTCTGAAAATAATACCAAATATTTCCACACCTAAGTTTCCTTTAGAAGCTCCATCAAAATTGAGCTTGAATTTTTTTAAGGGAGGAGTCCAAGAGAAGTAATGGAAGTTGACCTTGGGTGGAGAGAGGAGAGAGACGAGACCCCTTGGCTACTTTTAAAGGAGTACATGGGAGTGGTATTTGATCCACTTATGTATTCATAAAAACATTTAATATGGTCTATATGGGTAAAACCACATGTTGAACCACTACCTCAAGGTGCCCCCATAGCTCAAGGGTAATCCCTCCTTAGAATTGAACCTTGCCTAATTGATTTGGGAGGATCCAAAAAGACATAAAAATAAATGTTCTCGAAAATTGATGGAAATAGTTCCATGTCAAAGAGCTTGATGAGATGATTCCAACACAACTTGAATTGCGTTGAATGGAGTCTGTATGATGAAGTTATGGCAGTTTGAATATTTTGACTTAAAGGAAAAAAGTTAAACTAATCAAGACACATGGCAACATCTGGATGTGACACATGGTAATAAATACATGGTGATGTGGCAATATTGTGGCTTAACACATGGCGTTGAGTCAACAATGATGTGGTTTTGAGTTGGTAACTCGAAATATCGACACGTGAAAATAAATGAGTGCATTGCGTAGACATATGACAACATGCCATGTGGCCCAATCAGAGGGTGCCACATGACACTTTGGAAACAGTGTAGAAAGTTTGGCGGTTCAAAATTTATTTCACAATTTCTTGATAGTGGGGTTTGAACTTTTGACGTTGGCAGAGATAGGCCAATTCTCCACCAATGAGCCACATGTTGAACCTTGTAATAATAACTAAACATTCCATATTTAAGTTTTGTTGGAACCTGTTGAAGCCTTGAAATGCGTTGCAACAACATTGGGGTGACCACCTGGTCCAAACCTTAAAGCAACTCCTTTTCCATTTGATATGGTGGTTCCAACTAGTTTAACTAGGTCCAATTACCTTCTCTCACCCTCCAAATGACTTAAAATATGACTTTCATCCACCAATGGAGAAGAGACATCATATTAGCTCTCTTGTTGATTAGGCAAGAAAGTGATCCTTAAGTTGATCTGGGGCTCAGCCAAGCCACAACTAAAGTTTGCTTCTTTGTGAAGAGGACTTTTAGGAATGTAGAATTAATCTAAATGCAAAATTATTCTAAAATGAAAGCAAAAGGAACTAAATCATAATCCTATCTCAATTAGGCAGATATAGATCTAACCCAACTAAGAGTAAGATAGTTAAATGATTGGGATTTAAATATGTTTGGCTTATAATGAATATCAAGCTAACGAAGTAGTTCAATTAACTGGTATTATGAATACCAAAACACATTCTATTGTGAGACCTCTTAACTGAAATAATCAATCAACAACATTGGGGAAGTAGTTCACAGAACGATATTGATTGTTAAATCAGTAATTCGAATAATTAAACGATAATATGAGGAAATAGTTCACAACATATTATTATTTGTTAAATCAATATTAAAATACATATTTCTGAGTAAGCAGTTACTCAGAAATCAGAATTCAACCCATAAGAGCAGAGATAAATAATAACATATGATGGAGATAAATTATTCATATCGACAATAGTGCACAAATATGAATAAAATGACACATTCCTACCATCATAAAATGAAACTAGTATTTAAAACAATAGTATTATAAATACCAATTTATTGAATCCATTTCTCTAGCTCTAGTCTCCAACAATCCTCTACAATCTTTGAACTTATGTTGTTACAACAAGAGTTGTAGTAGTGCAACCTCTGTTTTCCATACATAATTCATAATGCAAAAGATAAATCCTCAATAATCCACAGATCTGAGATTTTATCTCCTCTCACCTACAACTCTAAATCCCTACAATAGTGTTTTATAATTCCAGAATTGCAGAGGAGAGAAACCTCTAATACATTCTACAATTTGTTATTTATAATATTTACAAAAGAGTTATCAACAAGAAAGTTTGTTGAAAAATAAGTTTGTTCCATCAATTTTCATTGTTTCAAAATTCCATTCTTCTATTGTTGGAGCATTCTCATTGGTTGAGATTTTCTTCTCCTCATATCTTCAATTGTTTTCCTACAAAAACAAATCAAAACTAAATTAAAATGTAAAAATAAAATCAAAATGTCAAATATGGAATTAAAACAAATCCAATCAAAAATTTAATTACATAATTAAAATAAAATAAATCGGAACTTTCTATTGATGCCTGTGAAGATTTGATTGACCAAGGGAAACATAGGTGAATGCATCTGCACTCAGAAGAAGTTGTGGGAAAATGAAAATGCAGAAAATTAAACTCAGAAATTAGTTTTGTTAAAAAAAAATGGAGCTTGATCTTCTGCTGTATTTTAGACCAAATAAATGATCAAATATGCGAATGAAACTACTTCACAAATATTCTCCATAATTTTATCTTTCCAATTAGCCGTCCTGGGCCTTATTTGGCCAAGTAAAACTCTATTTATGAGCTTCCAAAATTGGTATATTAAAATTGTCAAAATTCTAGAATTTTTGTTGCTTAGGCTAAAAAATCAAAATTTTTAATTAAAATCTAATTCAAAATTAGACTATAGTTATTAATTGGATTAATGCTAATTAATTGTAATTATTTTATTAATTTTAATTAAACAGAATTCAACCAAATTTAATAATTAATTAAATATTATTATATTATATTTATATTATAATTTAAGTTATATTAAAATTAAATTATATTATATTATAATATAAATATTATATTTTGATATAATAATTCAATATCTTATAAAAACAAAACCATTAGAATCATCCAAGGACCAAATAGTTAAAACAAAAGACCATGTCAACGTGATATGAGTGAGGGAGTTTTTTTAATGAAGGAGAGGAGGGAGTTAATGGAAGAGTGGAGTGATAAGGAGGCTTACGTGAGGTTATGGAGGGATAAGGTGGAGTGGAGTGAGGTGAGGCGAGGTGAGGTTCAGGGTGGGTGAGGTCACAGTGTCGGAAGGTATAAGTAGGTGGAAAAAAACTTTATATTATTTTTTTACTCCATCGTATTTTTTCCATTCGCAAATTCAAAAACTTTTAAATTAAGGAGTTTCGAGAAATTGCGATATGCGATATCGTAATTGCAGAATTTTATTGCAAAAAAAAATTGTAGGGAAGAGAAGGGAGGTGAAGTAGGGCCATGTGAATTATCTATCCTACAAATTGGACTTCAACCACTTTGTCTTTTTAGGTTTTGGGTTTGGAAATTTATTTTAAAATAATTGGAGTAAATTACCAAGATCCTGAAACATGTTTTCATTTATTGTACAACTTAGCTAGGTCATTTTGTAGGACCGTTAGTGAAAAATGAAAAAAATTAGTAAAAAATCACTAAACGTTAATATTTACAATGAATGACTATTTTAATAAATAAATGAAATATCATACATTTATTTACATTTTTTAGTCCACGCAAGAAAATGATCAAACTTCAAAAGAGTGCTATTTACAAATTGGTTGACCAAATTAGGCGACCTAAGTATCGATGGAAGCTAGTGAAAAGTCGAATTCAATGAAACAATCAAAATAGAAATCCGATGAAAATAGAAAAATGACAAAATTATAAGACAGTTAACTAAAATGAAAATCATAAAAGATTTTTAGCCAAAAATTAATGGAAAGGGTCCCCATTATTTGAGTAATAAGTCAATAATGGGGGGTGTTGAGTTTTCACTACAACAGAACCAAATACAAAAGGGGGGGGAGCGAGGGGCGGAGAAGGTCACAAGCTTAACCAAACAACCTCCACATTGACTGATCAATTGTCTAACATTTGCATACGTGTCTGTGGATACAACGTGACCCATAACGATATCATGTGAAACAACATGCACGTGGGTTGACCTTATTTTTTTATCTTTTGGTTATATATGCCACTGAGCTACAGTTAAAACAATATACCAAAGTTTTAATATAACAAGTGTGCATGTCATATGTGTGGTTCATTTTTATGTATTAGTGCATTGTTTGTAAAATAGTTAATGTGGTTCATATGGTTATAATGAATGCCACATATGGTTAAATAATGGGCCAACAAAACAATTATTGTTACAACAAAACATTATTTTCAACATATGGTTACAATAGCGGGGTGCAACCTCTACGGGCTCAACCTCGATCCTGTACCCCTACATTTTATTAACCAAAAGAATTACCATTGCACCACAAGTGTTATTGTTATAAGATTTATAGTTTTGAGAGTGTTTAAGCTAGTTTGTGAGTTTGCATACTTTTGTAAACAAAGTTTTGGAGCTTAGTTTTGCAGCAACTAAAAGGAGGTTTTGGAGGACACCTCCTAGAAGCAGAGAGATCATTTTTGTATTATAATTAGAGTGATTATGTGATGTAATAAAGTATTTTTGAGCTTAGCATCTGAATTAATAAAGAGAACACTATCTTAGAAGTAGGACCCAGAGACGTAATCCATATTGGACAAACTCCATTATCAATTGGTTCTTGTGTTTCTCTTCTCGATCTTCTATATTTCATTTTAATTTTGTAGTTCCATTTAAGTCTTTCATGCTTGCATTAATTGTTAAGCTGGTTTATTTTAATCATACACACTTGAACATTGTTACAAGACAAGTCACTTTAAGAGTTCCTAGATCAAGTGGTATTAGAGAAACTTTGATGGTGGTTTGTAAGTGTACATGATAACTAGAGGAAGATTCAAGCAAGGTGAAGGAACATTTGTTGAAGGAAATCCGAATACTGGATCAAGAAACTTTACTTGAAGAAGGAGAAGTCATCACACAAGGGAGAAGAGAATACTTTTGGTTCTGAGAAAGATTGTTTTGAAGCTTTCATGACGATGAAGGCCATGGTTGATGAAATGTATTAGGAATGGAAGGAGTTTAGATAGGGAAGCTCGTCAAAGAAGGAAGTTAAAGACAAAGGAAATGAAGGTGATTCAAAAAATATTGCTCCTCCTTCTCTTCCTTCGTCTCCTCTTTCAAGTCCTCCTCATTCTCTTCCTCCATCTCCTCTTACAAAAACTACTTCAAAGAAGCTATTGTTGAAGTTGGATATTAAATTCGAATTTCTTGCATATGATGGTGAGTTTAACGCTAAAAAATTTGATAATTGGATTTTCCGTATGGAAGTTTATCACTGTGTGCAATAGATTGTCGATGACGAAGAAAACATTTAGTTGGCCTTGCTTCGATTGGACGGTATTGTGTTAATATGGTGGGAGACTACACGTCAGGAAGGTAAAACTCTTTCCTCGTGGTTTGAATTTATGTTAGCATTGAAGAATCAATTTTATCCTTTGGAACATAGCCATAAGGCTATAATAAAATGGAAAACTTTGCGGCAACATAAATTCCAAAGCGTGCAAAACTTTACAGAGAATTTTAGGAAAAATACAATGGCATTAAATATTCCACTAAATACATAAGAGACTATTTTTGAAGTAAATTGGTAGTTTGCATGGGTATATCTGCAATATTATTTTTCTGTTGAAGCCATCTAACCTAGATAAAGTATGTGTGCAAGCGACCTATATTTCAGTAGGTAAACAAGGTTGTGGAGTCTCCACGGAAGACATTTGGTCAAAAGACGATAAAGGTAAAAGAAAGGAGAAGCCAAAGAGAACAACTTCTATGAAGAAGGGCGATGACAAACTTTCTTTTAACCATTGCAAGAAAGAGGGACATGATGATGATTGTAACAACCCATGGTTGATTTTCCATGTAAAAAATATAAGACCAAGGTCATGGGACATGTATTCCAAGTTGAATGGTGGTAAAAAACATCCTAGTGGGTGTCACTTTTGGTTTATTTATGGCTAAGGAATTTAGCAAGTCATTGGCAAAGGAAAAGTGGCAATACTTCACATTTTATTTATGAAAATAAAAGAAAATAGGATAAAAGGAAGGTGAAGAGACACATATTTTCATGAAAGGGAAATTAAAGGGAAAATGAAGGAAAATGAAGAAGTTAGAGGCCTCAATGATAAAAAGGATTATGAGAATCAATTGCTAGCTTTTTTCAGTGTGAGCCTTTTGTTAGTTTAGCTTTGGGGCTCTCTTTCATTGTCTTAGTCTCTCATACTCTTGCACACTTAGAGAAATCTTGAAGAATTCTTGGAGCATGCTTGGAGCACTTTAGCATTCCTTCGATTTGGAGAAATAAAGCAAATGAAAGCAGGAAATCACAAGGAAACATGTGGATCAATGGCTATAAATAGATTGATATGCAGGTAACAAGTTTCGTGTGTGACTTCCTTGTTGTTTTATGGATGCATGGTATATACATGTGATCTTATGGTTATGTGAAATCATTGGCATGGAGAGCTTCCTTGATGAACATCAGTTTACCGTTGCCTTTCCATTTCGTGGATAGCCATGGTGTTGTGGGTTTTTCCACTTATTGTTTTCTAATTGGTGCTAAGGTTCTTTATGGTTGTGTGTTGGAACAAACACTTTGGAATCCATAAAACAACTTGGGTTGAGGTACTAACACTAGTATAAAATGAGAAATTAGTGGCTAGGTGACTAAAAAAGTTGGTTACCACTTCTTTTCCAAGTAAAATACTCCCAAAATTGAGCAATATTAAGTAACCCAACTAAAAACGACTATCATAAACGACTAATTTAGTCCCTGGTTAAAATATATGACTAGTTAATAAGTAATAAAGCTAAAAATTACTAATGTGAATGACTAATTTAGTCTAGGAATAAAAGTATGAATGCCTAACAAGTACTGCAATAATACGAATCAATCGTTTATGTTAGTCATTTTTATTTTGTCACTTTAGAAATCTAAACTTACAAGTGATAGGCGATTCAAAGGTTGTTATAGATTGGCTGCAAGGTTATACTTACTTAAACACTTCTTTATTGGATCAGTCGATGATTACACTTATGGAGCTTATTAGAATCTTCAGGGTTATATCATTTGATCACATTCACAGGGAATTAAATTCAAAGCCTAACATATTATCCAAAATGAGAGTAAGCTTATAGCCGAGTCAAATAGATTATGAAGAATTCCTATAAGGAGAATTGTTGGTTAATTAGTAGAGGACACATTTCCTTTAGTTGAAAACTTAAGTTTTCATGCATATCTACATTTTTTATTATTAGGGTCATATCCATTGAACTTAAGATACTAGTTTTTAACTTGTATATAGAGTTATTTATCTAGTTTGAACGTACCTTATGAACATAACAAAATTAGACTCTTATGAAATTGTTTTGAATCCCATGGAGATTTTGATATTGCTCGAACATTAGATGTTGCACATATTAAAATATCATGTAATACAAGTGAAGTAGATTTAGTATACATTAGATGATGTAAATTACACCTTGGCATTAATATTAATACAAAAATGATGTTTTTTTATTGGAATTTTTTTTTTTGTGGAAGAGGTTTGATGACACATTGTCTTTCCCATCTAAGACACTTTGTATAGAAAGAGATTTCTTTATCTACCACATTTAACTTGGTATGTATGATGTATGTGAATATGATATTTCCAATGTGTATTATTTTTATTGTGACCACTTAATAAGTCTATTGTAACTCTTGATGCTTTGGCTATAAAGTATAAGCATAATTGTTCCATGGTATTTCATAATTTTACTCAAATAAATGTCATTTTTTATGGTAGGGGTATAATATTCGGTAATTTGAATAGCTACACATCCATGTTATTGTACCCTTATTTCCCACCAAAAAAATTAAATCTTGTTTATTGAGCTTGACCAAGTTAAAATTATAAATGGTAATGAAATCTAAATTTATTTTAATTTCTAGCTTGTAACCATACAAGTAGATCTAAAACCTTCAAATAATTTTTTATGGGAAATATACTCAGATGGAAATTTTAGATACACAAAAATGTAAGCGAGTGAAAATGAGACTTCACACCACTGAAGCGAGCGAGCAATCCTTCAACTTTGTAGATGGGAAGGAGAGATGGAGTATGGAGTGCACACAAAAGGGCATGAAAGAGCTGGAGCAGACAATTGTTTTTTAACCACGAGTGCTTCCTGACAGTGGAACCAACAAGGGTGAGAGGAAACTGAAACCAATGAAACGAATGACAGTGGAGGCAGGCACACATGAGTAAAGAAACCACAAACAGTGGAAACAAGCATGTATTACCATATAAAAAAATCTTGATGTGGCAGGAGAAGCATAGCTTAGAATAGGATTACCTCCTCCTTTACAGTGCTCAAGTTCTTCTAATTCCATTTGTAAACAAATTCGGTTTGCTTGAAGATTATTGAGATGGAACATTCAGATCAGAAGGGCACTGTGGAGATGGTGAAGGATAAAAATGGTCTAGACTGAGTCTTATTAAGAGAACCTCATGGGGCTTCTTCCAAGGTAATATTCATGATAATCCTTTTTAATTTTTACATTTTTATTAGTCATCCTGCCCTTCTACATGGTGACATTATTCTCTATGTTTTGGTCTCTCCCCTCTTTGCTCCTTCTCTGAAATATAGTACATTCAGAGAAAATATTTCTTGTTTCTCCCTACTTTGCATCCTTTACTGAATGGACCTCAAGCAATAAATCCAAGGCAAGGTCCATGAGTAGGACTAGTGTACTATATCTTTGGATGGTCTAAATGAACCATTTGCTATGATTGTGTTTACGTGAGCTGTACATAACTAGCACATGCCCATCTAAACTTGGGTTTGATATGCAATATCAAGGTGCATATCAAATCCAGGTTTATATAGGTTTGTGCTAGTGTCCATTTTGAATTCATCCAATACACCATCTAGGCTTAGTACGCCCCTAAAAGAATGCACTCCCACTAGTTTGGATGGATACCTCTACCCCCAACCCCCCTGAGTTGTAGAGTAGCTCAATTGTCTTGGTTAAATTTTTACAAATTGGTGTAATTACTAATGCCCAATGGTACCAAAGGCTGCAATTTGTGCAGCAAAACATCATGTTTTTCTTCATTAAACCTACAATCAAGTTTAGTTGTGGGTCTATTTTAGCATCATGAATCTCCTTGTTCTCACATTTAGGTCCTTAGTAAAAACATAGTTTTCTGATAACTATTACATTTTATAATAAGGACAGTACTTAGGATCAGCAACCAAAATGTGATAAAGCTAGTAGCTCCATTTGGATATCGCTATCATTGGACCTGTATTCAAGACATATGGTGCTTAGGGGAAATCCATGCTTCAATAAACGAGTGATGTGAGTAATTAAATGTGGATCATATAATATGCTTGAGTATAGATTGTCTATTAGCAACATCGTATTTCCATGAAACAAAGCACAACCCTATGATGGTGCCAGTGAATGACATTTGTGAACCCATTTACATTTAATCATTAAAACACTCAACAATACTTTCAGAGGGGAGACTATATGGATGACCCTGGTAATGTTGAAGTGGACATGGTAATACCAAGCCAAGTGACTAGAGCATCCTATAACCAAATACTCTGGTTTTAACCTCATTATTCTTAATAATGCTTGTTTAATCAAGTGAGATAAAATAATTCTTGTTTAATGTCCAATAGATGACCAAAAGTAGGTCAATAGGATTTTTATGTACATAAATATTGATACATAATGGGAGTGAAAAGGCCACTCCAATAACAACAAAAAGAAAACTTAATCTATAATAAATCCTTTCATCATTGTCACATGACTTTTGTAATCTGTTAACAGAGTTGTATTTCACTGTTATAGACACAATCAAAATCCTTACACACTAATTCTTATATCTTCTGATTGTGAAATTTTTCCTCTAACCCTCTCCCTCAACAAACATTCATTAATTACAAACTACTCACTGTGACTAAGCAATTCAACAAACTGCTGATGAAGAAATCGATTTGGAGCCACATGCAACTCTCTCTTCCTGTATTCACAGGAGCTTCCTTTATTTTCTCAAAAGATTGTTCTTCCATATTTTCCTTTTGTTTGTAGCACAAATCCATAGTTTGGCTAGGACCACAGGCTCACCTAAACACAACCTTCACTTTACACCACTCTTGGCTCCCTACTAGTACAATAGTACTTGGAGGCTATAAGTCTTTGCTCCTGGTTACCCTGTATCTATGCTTGTTGGTTCCATCCACGCTTATGCTACTTCTAAAATAAAATATCACTGTCAATAGAGAGGACATAGTTTCCTTCATAGGAGGCATTCTTCTCGAGAAACCCTTATTTTAGAATCCCAGACAATGTGTCCTTGCTTTCCACTTCAATTACCTTTCCTTTTTAACATTTCTCCAAACTCCAGATGAATCCCTTTGTGTGTGGAGGAGTGATGAAGGACCCGATATTTCTAGAATATTTCCTCCTTACAATCTTTACATGTATAGGTCTTGATTGTACACTACCCAAATCTCTTCAGTCAGTTTCATGTCAGCAATAGTAGAGATTTGATGTATTAAAAATAGATCATATCAATATGACTACAAAATCAAAAAGAAAGACCAAAAGAAAAAGACAAAGGATTTTTTCAAGTCTAAATTAAAGGTATTATTGCCCTCATTTCCGAGACCATGTGATGACCATTTTTCAAGAGTTTATGCAGTAAAGGCATGAATTCTGAAAATATTTTGATTGGATATTGAGGATCATGACACTTCAGAATTTTGAGGGCAGGATTGACATTAAACGTTGATTACTGTGAAGCTTTATATTACCTAGAATGTAACTCTTATTCTAAATATAATATCATAGTTTTATTAAAATGCAATATTTGGTTTCCAATTTCCTTCTATGCTCTCAGAATATATCCATCACTAGTAAACACTTCAAAACAAAATCTCTATAAATTTAAAAACCAAAAACATTAAAGTGACTACTTATATATTAGGGTCTATGCTTCATAGGAATCATTAGGGTTTATGTTGGCTAATACAATGAATTAGAGGCATACATACACACAGATTTTACTCATTCGAGAAGTTGTCGTATATTCTCATTAGGAAACCATGTTGTCAATCCATATGATATAAATTATAATGTTAGTCTCATATCCATTTCATATACTTGTAAATTATAACCCAATGGTAGGCATAAAGGATGAGCTATAACTTATAATACATCATGCACGAATGTATAACTTACCATCATATGTTATAAGGCATGAAACTTACCAGCATACACTTTAAGTTATTTAGTAAATCATGATCTGAGGTGAAAACACTCCTAGATGATTTATCATTTTTTTTTCTTGATAAGTTTTTTAGAGTTGTAAGTACATGTGCTACATGTTGGTATCAATGTATGATGGAAGTGTGATATTTCCATTTTTAGATGGATGTTGGGTCCTTACATATACTACAGTAGGCCATAAAACTACTGGCTTATTTCGATTGAACTAAGACAACTTGATGTTGATTTAAAACAGGTACCATGGCTAGAAGAGGAGTCGGAAAGAATAGGGATTCTAGAAGGCAAAGCATGGGGCCACCACAATAGCCAACTCCTACCACCCTACCCAATGATGGGGAACACATTGCAGCTTTCTTTGTAATCCTGAATTCATGTCCAAATATGAGCCTTTCTATAGTTTCGAACTCACATCCAAAGGAAGTTCAAGATTATTTGCAACTTGTTGATGCACATTCCCTATTTATTTTTTTCCACTCCATCTCATTCATCCTTCAACACAAACAAGGTAGGTTCATAACCCACTGAGATCATGTAGTGCTTCCTCACCATAAGCATGTTCAGTATATCCAGTAATCATTGTATCTCCAAAAATTCCCTCTATCCAAACATATTACCAAAGTATAAGCACGCCTCTTCTATATATGCTACCACATTTGACATACAGGTCAATAAGAGCATTCTCCACAAAGATATCTGGGTCCAACCCAAATTTAATGATGATTATATGGAATTGCATCCTAAACTAGCACTAAGCAGTGGAAAAGGTGAAATTATTCACTGTTATCCCATTCTGCTGCATCTGATTGAATAATTTCAGTGACTCCTCACAAAGATCATTGTGAACATATTCTTCATCACAGAGAAGACATTAACACGTTGATCCTTCAACATAGTTGACATTTCTATATCCAACCTCCAAGCAACATAGCTAACATTTCTATATCCAACGTCCCCGCATCCAATTGGTTAACTATTGATAATTCACTAGTATTAACCCTATGCCAAAATAATGGGTAACACAGGCTCCAACTTAGAGATGTTCTCTTCTTGGGAGTGCATGAGAGTCTCATAATTTTGTCATGTATATATGAGAATGGCCTCCACATCTAGTAAAAGCACCACACAATTTTATCTTTTACAAAGCAAAAGGCAAGTCATCTATTTATGACAACATGAAATCAAATTTAGTTATTAAGGGAGTTTATTCATGCTACACTACTTCTCAAAGGAGTTTATTCCTTTCCTACCCTATTGTAGCATGTGCAAATTGAGGGTGCTACCTGAAATCAGTGAGCCAATGCAACCACCTTAGAATTTCATCAATACAATGTTTTCTTCCCTTATGCTTAGTCATCATGCAAAATAATGAAACATCAAAATTCCATTGTTCATAGGTCAGGTTCTCTGGCTGAACAGGAATTTGGATACTTGCAAATCATTGATACCTCCAATGTTCAAACACATGTAGGTATTGACATAAGTTATTACAAGATCTGTCCATCCAATCTTGCATAGGATTGAAATAATTATTGCATGTTAACTCTAAAAATTGTCCTTTGCTAGCATGTGGGAGAACATAATGTTGTTATGTTATGTCCCTCATGAAATATTCGCTCCATAGGATGATATAGTGATGTTGTTTTGGTAGGTCTGTATTAGGGAATGTGAGTGACAAACACATATCAACCAATGGGAGATTCGATCTTGCTTTCTTAGGCACATGATTTCTTTTGAAAATTTGCATCCACGCCTCTGTCAATCCATGTTGTGCCATTAGCTATTGAATTAATCATATAACATCCAGTGGAAAATTGCCAACCTAATGGTTGTTGAGACTGTATTCATTGTTTTTGCAGAGCTAGAAGCTCCTCGAAATAATTTTTCATGAATAGAATATTGCCCAAGTAACATCTACATACCAAGACTATTGCTTCTGGTAGATAGCCATGTCATTGTCTTCAAGAATTTAGAACGAATTTCATTCATGTTGAAGACATTACTCTAATATAAGTCTATCATAAGCATACATATTTCACTAGCCAAGATCATGAAAAGGGCATCCAATATGTCAATAGTGGATATTTGAAACTTCCAAACTATCATTTAACTAGGATCCTAACATTGTTTCAACTTGTATGAAAAATAAATTCCTTGAATGCCACAAAATTGGTAGCACCTACCTCTTGCAATCATCAAGGCAAAAATTCAACATGGAATCGAATCTTATGATCTTTTCCATACATTCTCAAGATTAACGTTGAGAAAATACTTAAAGATTAGTGAAATTTTAAATGTTGATACCACATATTCGGAGAGATGCTCAGAAACACAAGCTAATATCACTTGTAGTGGTTTTATATTAAATGAAACTTCTTGGTCTATAGTGTCACCATTTTTTATCCTTTATAGATGCAAAGACAAACAACCATTTCAATGTCCTCTTCAAAGGTTGTTATGCCTCCAATATTTTGTTAGTTTCAATTGAGCAATGTCTCCTATGCATATGTGGAAGTCACATTTCTTGAAAAAGGAGGTAGACAAAAATGCATTAGTTACAAGCTTGGCATGAAACCTATATTGCTTCCTAGAGGCAAAGAGTAATATGGATAGAGCATATCTTAAAGGATGTATATAATCATTCTAGAAGTTTGTTATACTAGTCTACCTTGTTCTACTATATTGAATGTCATAAATTTTTTGTATTTAACTGTCAAGGCTAATTATTATTGTTTACATCTGTGTGTCCTTTATTAATAAAATTCAGCTCAGAATTTGAACTCCAATTTTTGTGGTTGAATAATCATTGAAAATGGGTACCATAATCCATGCATACTGTGGTAGAGGAATGCTATTGATGTGAAATACCAACAATAGATGACAAAATAATAAGAAATGAATGACTTCAATACAATGTGTCTTTTAGCTGTGAAGAGCAGTCATTGACGTATTTTTTTGGAAATCATTTCTTTGATATAATTGTACCGCAAATGGGAGTCTCTTATCGATATAATATAGTGTTTGGACAATGCCTACAAGCTCACATGTTACTGAGGATTATACTACTTAGAAATTGGTAAAAAGGGTCTGTGAGATGAACTCTTCAATTGTTGCCATTGTCATGCAACCCTGAGGTAAGCCTGTCACCACTGTACCCACTAGTTGTTTTCGTTCTTCAGGTGGCATTCCTTTATAAAGAAAAATTTGCTTCCATATTATGATTGGAGAATACTATGATGGTGCCTTCCTTGAAGGCAAACTTATATATCAAGGTGTTTTTAAAGACAACTTGGCTCCATTCACCCTCCACTATATTCCATGTGATGGTTTGGTGGTCCAATCCACCAAGTTCTAATTAATGAGGGGATCAGCTATTGTAACTCACTAATCAACTGACATGAATGCTTCAAACAACACCCCAAGCTATAGTGCTTTACAATCCTATATTTTACTTTCCCAAACATACAAACTAGGAAAATACAGTCCTCTAAGCACACTAGTAACTACTCGATGGCTAGCATCAAACTCCACATGCAGGTTGCAACCACATAAAATGAGCTTTAGTGAACAAATTCATTTTAACATTAAGCAGTCCCCAACCTCTGAATACTAGTATGTTGAACATGTTTGCAACATTTCAAGGTTTTGTTATAATTAACCATACTTTATATACACCACCTTTCTCATCACATAATGTAGCCAATACAACCAATCCATTCAATGATAGACAACATGTCCTCGAAATCAACTAGTTTGAAACAATTAACTTGTATTAATATCATTAACTGTAGTACACTTAAGCTTCATAAAGTGAGAAAAATAACAAAACTTCACCCTCGCTGAAGCCCTTAACCAAGTTTACATCATTGCTTTGAAGTGAAATTATATTTATATTAAGTTTACACCATTGTTGACTTAATGTTACACAAATGCCTCTTGTTACATTAATCATTGCAGGGGTTCTTCTGGCATTGACTCAGACTCAATCGATTGTTACCAAATTTGGCCTTATGGGCAGTTCCTTATTGAACTTTAGACAAAGACACTTTATCTTTGTTCCCATTTAAATATGATATGGACCAAAAAAGAGTCTAGATCCATCTTTAACAATAAATACCAAATTGTATATGTTTGAATGGAAGAAGACAAAAATAAATATCCCATGTGAAAAATCTAGTTTGCTTTTGATAGTGGATTCAGTACATAATTGATGTATGAATCAAACCTGTTATTAGTGGAATCATTAGCTAATGGACTGCACCCTGCTGACAGTCTTTCCCAATAATTAATAAGCAATAGCACTCTTGCATCTAAAAAAATGTATAATGCAAGCTATCATTCTAGACATACAATTGTCTGTGCAAAAGGAAATGATGGCATAGCTATATGAAAAAAAATGATGATATTATACCAAGAGTCATGGTTTTAGAAGAGAGTTAAAGAAATAATTGCATATTTTTTTTCTCTATATCCCTGAACTTGTCCAACATGCTAAAGTGTTTAGAGTCCCATGACATCCTCAAGTCACCATTTCATAGCAATGTTGTCAAAATTTCTCTGATTGGTATTCATATTATGCATCAAATGCACAAGTTCCCTATATGTCACTAGTTTCTTTGATATCCATTTCACTAGATTTTGATTGCAATTGCTCTTCCTGCTGGAGATTTTCATTAGAAAAAAAGTTCCAAGGTTGCTTCACCATCCCCATTAAGCACACAACATGGAACTATAGTGTTCAAGGTAAAAAAAACATGCAATGTCATTTCATTAAACACTTACTTTCAATACGCAAGCTACAAAAGTGGAGCATGAGACATTCTTAGTAGAAATTGCTAGCTTTGTTGTGTTTATTTGTAACATTTTATTTGCTTTGTTTATACAGGTCATCTCGCCACATAGTGGCCACTATTGCCCAACTGAAGAAAACTTGTTCAAGTTTCTTGCTTTTATGGGGAAAAATGGCATTAACAATACTTTTAATGTTGAGGTATATATCATATAAATCATTTATAGTCTACTTTATTCTATATTCTAGTGTTCGTTGAATTTCATATCTTATACTCTGCATTTATTATTAATTTATTATTTTTATTTTTTGTATTTATTTTTTTCCTAAAAGGAACTTAGTATTGATGGTAAGAAGGAGGGGTTGAAGAAAGAGGAGAACAATAACACTAGAGCGAAAAAATCCAAATTAAAGAAACAGAGAAGAGAACTGGTCTAGTGGTACCCGTAGAGCCAATATCCAACATAAGACACACACATAGAGACTGATGGTCAAGTCTTCAGAGTTGGTGAATTCACCTACAATGCCTTGGCAACACAATAATAATGTTTTGAAGTGATGAAACAACATTTCATGTGTAAATTGTACTTCAACCAATATTAAGTTGGAAACTCATATTGTAATACTATAATTTATGTGGTTGGAATTATTTATAGTTTCACTTAATATTACTTAGTATTATAATTAACATATATAACTTTGTGTTTTCACATTAGATGAACATGTACATTGTATGACATTTTTTAAAAATTTAGTTGCAAAATCATACTAATTAATTTATGTTGATTAAGAATGAACATAAAAAAATCAATCTAAAACTACTAAATTAGTAGTTTATGTTTATTAATGATGAACACAAATAATATGAATATACGACTAAATTAGTTGCTTGTAACTATTGTTAATGAAAGTATATGAAATGAATATAAACTAATAAAGTAGTCATTTATATAATGAATATGAAACTACCAAAAAAAGATAAATGACTACTGCAAATGATAATTTTTTTGTTATAAATGACGACTAAATTTGCATATATACGACTATTAGTAGCTAATTTACAGCATCTTATAACATGACCAAATTTTTGTCATATTTATTTGGTCATTAATTGGTTTCAAACAATGACTAAAATTTGCATATATATGAACATTAATAGCTAATTTACAGTGTCTTATAACACGTCCAACATTTTGGTCATATTTATTTGGTCATTAATTGGTTTTCTCGGGGGATCATTTAGTAATATATTTTGTTGTATATTTGGTCATTAATTATGACAATTAATGACCAAATATACTACTAGATAACAAAATTGAGACAACCAATTAATAACTAAGCTAAAAACGACTAAAAGTTGGTCCCATTATAAGATATTGTAAATTATCTACTATTGATCACTCACTGAAAAATAGTCGTTTATATGCAAAATTTAGTCATTTTTTTAGTAACTAATTATCCATTTTGTACTAGTGTAGTCCTAGAGTTTTGGTTGGGACAAACGCTCTAGAGACCCTTGTGGGTTGAATTACTAGTCCCTGAAGCTGGGTTGGACAAATGCTCTGGAGCCCTAAAAGTTTGTGGGTTCAGTTACTAGTTCTTGGAGCCTTGGACAACTTGGGTAGAGACCGATCTGGTTGGTGTTAGTGATGTCTGACCATGAAGGTGGAATCATTGTGGTTGAGGGTTGAGGTGGTTTTGCCTTTGAAAGCCCTAGTTTGGTTTTGTTTTGATTTATTCCATGAGATACCACATTCATGCTTGGAATATGGCGCGGGGGTGATGGTCGAAAGAGAGATTTGGTTCAACGCAATCTATGGTCAGGTGGTACGTGGATGTCCCTGACTTGGTTGGAATTTTCATATATTAATATGAGATATTCCCTTATTGTGATCTATGAGCATTTGTAGTGATTATGTTGGGGATATTATGGTTGACTTGTCATGGTTTCTATGTTGGTTATTTATGGTTATATGATGTGTATTATATATGGCTCTTGTCATGAATTGTTTAGTTATTGATTGATTCATGAATATATGAACTAATAAGTGTTGTTGTAGCTATGTGGAGATGGAATAAGGCCTCCTTAGTGATTCTTAGATGAATCCTAGACTCTTATGATTAGATATGCATTCATTCCCTGAAGCCTACATGTTTGCCATGTGTTTGACGAAATATCTATTATGGACTAGGCATGTCTTCGGTCAGTTCTTGTTCAAGTTTTGTATGAAAATATTTTTCATTATATCATTTATCATTCTAAGAAGTTACAGGTAGTTCTAGGCAGTGATCTGGAGGTTGGCCTGGAAAGTTGGCTCATATCTCAAGACCGAACCTTCTGAACTGGAGATTTTGGGCTATAAACGCATGGAGGTAGTGTTGTGCATGCGGTTGGAGGCCTATAACCACACCCTAACCTTCTCATGCATGTGGTTGTGGGTTAGGGTAGTGAAAAAGAGACCCAACTCAGGGTTTGATCACCTGGGTTGGTCCTTTGGCCCTTGAGTGTCTTGTAGCCATGAGGGATGTTGTGAGTTGTCAGTTTGTCAGCTCCACTTCCATAATTGTAGCTTGGAGGTTAGGTCATCTCATAGTAACTCTTTGTCTCGTGTTTACCCTGGAAAGCCGATGAAATTGGGTAAATGTGGGAGGGGTGGTACAGGGTGGTATTAGAGTGGGTTCCATTCTCTTTGGGTGATATCCGATACTATAGGGTGGTATTCAAGTAGGTTTTGTTTTCTTTGGGTGATATTTGATACTACATGGTGGTATCAGAGCTTCTAGGTTCAAACACTTGCACTGGATCAGCTAAATGCATATGGTTATGGATGCATAGTAGGTCAAACATGCATCATGGTGGTCATTATGAAGTTTGTATCATCATGATGTTATTGGTATGTTATCATGTTGATATGTTAACTGTGATGGAGAAACATCTATAGATTATCAGAGTGGGGTTGCAGCATTAGACCTCGGGGTAAAAGAAAATCGTCATATAGGTTTGTATGTTTGGCATGCAGGTATGATGGTTAATGGATATTATGTGCATCATGGCTATATGCATGCATGTCATTCTATTGTTGTTGTGGTTACATGCATGAGAGATGCTAGTTGATTAGTGTGGTCATATGCACGTGCATTGGTTGGTCATGTGTGTAAGTTAACTTGTTGTTATATGTATTGCGGTCATACACATGATGATTATGGTCATTGCAACTAAGATCTTCATTTTATACGTATCGTGCTAATCTGGATTAACATGGTTTTCTTCTTGTGTGTTTCTTGTTCTTTCCTTTTATGTTTTGAGGGCTTTGGGAATTGGTTGGGGAGAGAGGAAATTTAATGGAGCTTGGGGAGAGTTGAATGAAACCCGACAGGAAATGTAAGACCCGGATGAAGCTCGATGCATGTATAAGGGTCGTTGAAGGCAAGAATATGACAACTAGTTAATTCAGTTAGGTCCATTAGGATAATTGGATGGTGGCAGGACAATAATGAGAAATGTAACAGGAAAGGTAAAGTAAACAGATTTAAGGCATTAGATGCCTTGGCTATGTTGGGAATTGTTGTTCTCATTGTTGTGCATGCATTGCATGGATAAAGGGAGTTCTCCTAACCTTGACCTTATGATATCTAGTAATTATTCTATGATAATGATTTTGTTGATGTCTATATATGTATACATGTATGTATGTATTTCGTTGTATGAAAAGGCTGTCAGGGATTATTCTTGTGGAGGAATGATTTCCTATGCAAGTGAATGACATGAAGAGGTTCTTGGTATTACGAGAAATCAAGCGAGAAGAATACCCCAGAAAAATCTATGAGGTTAGTATCATGTGGATATGATTTGATATTATGTGCTTATAACTATGCCTGTGTTTATGTTATAGATAGGTTATGTTGAGGGATACATCAACTGAATGAAAGCAGTGTGATTTACACCATGTTGGGATAAGCCTGGATGGTGGAAGGAACCATAAACCCAGAATTTGGATTGTGGATGCAAACAATAAAGCGTGGGAAGATACATGAAGGAAGGTTTCCTGGTAGAGACATTGTGGTCTCCGGATATGTTGTATTGCAGCTATGTAATGTAGTGTTGTGTACATGTTGTACATGTGGTGTTGTCTACATGTTGTGCATGTGGTGTTGTGTATATGTTATACACATGGCGTTGTGTACATGTTGTACATGTGGTATTATGTACATTTGTTTTTTATTTTATTTTTTAATTTAGTTATGTAATAAGATTTCAATTCTTTTCATCAGTAAAATGATTAAAAATTAATAAGACATCATAAAAATTATTTAAAAAAAAACAATTTGAAATTCCATAATTTTAATTTAATTATCAATAATTATTAGGTGGATGGTAGAGATCGATGAAAAATTCTAGAATATTCATAATAGTATACACAAATCAAAGGTTGAGATCTATCTCCAAAGTAGTTATGCCATTTTTTCTCTTTTAATTAAATTGATTAATAAAAAAAATGTGATATGAACAAGTGCCATGTAGAATTATGGCTTTTTGGGCATGCATCTTATAACAAAGTCTATTTACAACCGAGAATCTCCATAGTAAAGTGAGGGATAAATCCCCATGGTTAAGAATCTTGTTCTGTGTTTTGTTAAATGAATATATGTTTAACTTATATATTATTTTTAAATTTTAAAAATATAATATAATAATACATTTAAATAATTCTTAAACTTTAGTTTTGGTTTTATTTTAGCAATATGAAATGTTCACTAGTAAGGTGTTTGATTTTTTATTTTGGATCGATTCCTATTAGGTTTTATCATGCCATTTAATTTATTTAGCTTGCGATTTAATACATTAATATTATTATTTTAAAATTTAACATCATTAGTCTATATTATTGTTATACTCACCTTCAATAAATTTCACACTTTATATTTATTATAAGATATAGTTTACAATAATAAATATAAAGTTTTCTTCCAAGTATTTTATATGTGATTATACTAGCAATTACACCAAGAGGTGCAAAGGAACGTCGATAGGAGGAGCGGGGAATGTGGAAGACAATGGTTAAGACAACATATTTCAAAGTATAATGGGTTTGTATATTTTTTTGTAGGTTAGTTAAGCGTGAGTAGTTAACCCCATGGGCAATACGTAGACACGAGAGTGATATAGGGAATAAAAGGAATGTAGTTAAGGTTGAAAAGTGAAAGTGCATGTTATTTTTATTTTTTATTTATTTTTGTCATTTTTGTTTATTTTCCATGACCAACAGTGTCCTAAGAGATGCAAAGCATTATTTTATTTTTATATGAAAGTGTTTTAAAGTTGTAAATTTGAATTGTTTTGTAAAATTTTTGGTATCGATGTAATAATATAGGTCTAATTTCCATGGGTGTGAATAGTTTTTTTGCAAGGATGTTAATTAGATTAATTTTGCAAATGGAAATGTAGTTAGGAAAATGCTTATTAAAGTTGTCCTTTACATATAATTAAAAATGCCAGTTTTTTTCAATGATTGTCATATTTCACCAGATGTTGGTCTACAAATGCATAAGCACCTATTATATCGATGTGTTAAGTAGCACTAGTGACTGGTTGTTTCCACACATTTAGATTTTTTGTAGAAGAGATACGTTCATTGTGGAAGTTGTAATTTTTTGTCTCATTTGTTGGGTATTTCTATGAGTTAGGAGTAGATGATTGCGTCGGCCTTTTTTATGATTGATGTTGTTTGTGCTTTTGATTGAAGTACCAATAGGTAGCATGCTTTCAAGTGGGAAAGGGTTCATTTTGATATGTTCATGCACTAAATTTATTTTTTCCTCTTGTATTACAAGAATAATTGTGTTTGAAAGGCACCAAAATTTTGAATGAAAACATTAAAAGAAAAAGGAAATTAATGTTATTTAGCTTCCAAATAGATAATTAGATATGTATTTTTTTCTTTTTGTAGTACCATGGCAGGAGTCAGTTTTGGACGTGTACTTAGCAATTTTGTTAGATGTATTGGCATGTGCATTGTCTTATTTTGTATGGTTGTAATGCGAAAAGTTAGTTTACATGTTTTGTATAACATTTATTTGTTTGTAAAGTTTGGAAATGGGTGAGGATAAAAAAAAGAGGCAGGAAATAAAGGAAAAAAAAATAGTGAGAAGAAACGAATGGACATGTAAGCAAAATAGGTGTGTTTATAAGGCATTGACAAGTAATCAGAATGCTACAAATAAATGGTATGTGTTATCCATGAAAGTAGAAACATGTGGTGGATGGGGGAAAGGAAATGTTTGTAGTCGAATAACATAGTTGTGTGTGTCCCCCATTTGAAAAAATGCTAGTCGTAAATACAAGCTGGTGCATGGCATCTGCAACACCATTTGAGATTCAGAGTTGGGACACAGTCAAGATACTCTGAGCGGAGCCGCATGTTTGCATATCTTTTGTCTTTATGGATGAGGGCATGCATGAAATTATTAATCCTTCTAAGTAGTTGGAGAGTAGAGGACAGACGGTATAGAGGCAAATTTGGCGAGAGTAGGAATCGTGATTGCATATTCAAAAGAGTAGCTTCTTTTTCATGTATTTCCTGGAAGAATTGGTAGAGCTGGGAAGCATCTTGTATATCCATTTTCCTATTCAAGCAAAATAAAAGGTTATAAGTAAACATATATAAATGAATAATTGAAAACTAAAACATAAAAGATATATAGCATTAACATGCAACAACCACAACACATTAGGAATAGAGAAGGGAAAAAAGAAACATGAATGTGAGTTTTGTTTTTTTAATGAGAGATGAGGTGAAACATCTGAAAATGCATTGCGAAGGAATTTAAGCTACCTTGAATAGAATTTCTTCAAGGAGATGGATGCATAGATTTAGAGGCAAGGTACATTTCCTCTCTTTTCTTGCGTATCACGTAAGGATTATCTTGCATGTGTGAGTAGTGTGAGAAAGAAAAAGCGGGAGAGATGCAAAGGTCATTCAACGATCTAACTCTATATATGGCTATGAATATTAAGCCTTGTCGATCAATGTTTCCAATGTTGATTGTCTCTTTCTGGAGGGTCATACCTTGTGATTTGTGGATTGTTAGGGCTCATGCCATGCTAAGGGGAATTTGTGTGTGATAGCCCCTTGTTATTGGGGGGATTGGCACATAATTTAGATGTGAAATGTCCCATGGTGTACCTTTGTAGTTAATGAAATCAACAATAATAAATGATGGGAGTTGCGGGGGCCAAGAATAATGCATAGGAGATAGCAACAACTTTGCCAAGTGACCCATTAACAAGGCCCTGCTTCAACCCACAATTGCTTGTTAGGATGACTTGTTGTCCAACGCATAGAAGTAATTTTGTAGCCAGTTGTTCATCCTCTTGAGTGGAAAATGGAATATGTTTCCTTTGTTGGGAATAGAAACACACAATTGGCATGTCCATTTTTTTAGCATGGATTTATTATGGAGAGATACAAATGCATTAGTTGCATAAAGGTGCATAGCATTGTCGAATCTTTGTTGCTCATTGGGTGGAAGCTTGGATTTTGTGTGTGCCATGAGAAGTTGCTGATCATCTACTGTGGGGGTTCCATTGTGAAGATTGGAAAATATTTGTCGGAATGCAATCTAAGCAACACTTGTGCCCTGATGGCGAAAAATCGTTGAAAGTGTGATAATTGTATCAAAGATCTGCCAAAGAGAATTGCTACGATATGTGCCCACATACATTAGTGTATGTTTAATAGGTGGCAACTAACCGAGGTCACCTACAAGGATTATGGAGAAGCCACCGAATGGAGTGTTTCTATTGGATGGGAATGCCTCTCGCAAACAGTCATCAATTTGAGCAAGAATTTTAGGACCAATGAAGCTCATCTCATCAATGAGAATGTATTTCACATGCTGAAGTTGTCCTTGAAGGTTTAGTATGGATTGACCTTCAAGGGGTTTCATAGAGAATACAGGGGTGTGAAGGCCAGAGTGCATTGTAAGTGCATGTATGTGGAATGTTGCAACACCAGTTGGAGCAAGCAAGAGTAAAGGGCTAAATTTATTGTCATAGGCGAATAGGAAGGCATTTTTGAGGAATTCAATTAGGAAATATTTGTTGGTGCCAGCAGTGCCTTGGACAAGCATCTTTAGCGGTGGTTTGGAGGCATTGCTAGAAAAGTGGAAAAAAATGATATTGAAAGCCATGTGTTGGCTTGGGGACAAGGAGGAAAGGGAATGCGTATTGGGGGAGGGGATTTGGCGCAGTTGTGCGGAGTGGTGTTTTAATTCTATGAAGCAAATGGTCATCTCTTGCAAGTGTGAAGGGATAATGGAATGAGCCCAATTATGGTTTGCATCCAAGCCACTGTGGCCAAGCAGTTCTAGCTCATCAAAGAGAATATTGCCACTTGGGTAGAGTTTGGAAAGGAATTTCCATTCATCCATGTCCATGGTGCATTGGGGGTCTGTTTCAACAATAGAGTTATCGGGAGATGTGGGGAATGGTAGGTCTGCAGGTGCACGATGCACATACCATGCATGGTATGTGTGTTTAACATGTTCCCAATGTGCAACAATCACCTCATCATTTGCGCCAATATCATTTGGTAGTTTATTGAAAGGTAAGTACAAGAGAAGTTCACTCCAACATAAGTCGACATAAAATTATGAATCTATAAATGGAATAGAGGTATAGCGAGGAATGACGTGTACGACCATGGAAGGGGAGATGTGTTTCCATGGTGATGTCTTACGACGGGTGGAAAATGACGAGGAACATGCGACTTCAATAAGAGACAATGATTCAAGTGAGGGAGGTCTTTGCACGTATGAAGTGATTAAGGGTGTTGTTGGAAGATGGCCATCCAAGCTATGTGAGACACGTTTGAAAATTTTTCTTTTAACATTAAGGGAGACAAAAGAGCGTCTACATTTTGTTAGTGGGAGTTTTTGGAGCATGTGGCATGTTTCGTGTGCACTAATGTCCCTATCAGCAACGAGCTCGGTTAAGATTTTGTGAACGACAGTGATAGTCGAGGTGTTGAGGGGAGAACTCATGGAAAGGCAAGCCAGCATTTGGTGGTAGCTTTCTAATTTAGACTTTGTTTTTGTTGCATATTTTGATATGTAGTTCAAAATGGCTTGGTGAGAAAGCATAGGCTGGAAGTCAATGCTGGCCCTACAAATCGCAAACATGTGAGGGTTATGGACATTAAGCTTGTCATCATTTCTAGCAAGAGAATATGTTTTACGACCTGAAGTATTGATGTCCATGGAAGAGGAATCGCCCAATTCCCAGGGGACTCCATAGGGGCATGATGTGGAATTGTTCCTTTTGCAAAGGTTGTTGGGTTGTGTTATATTCTTTCCATGACTAGCCCACGTAGTTAACTGGGGAGTTAGAAGGGGGGCGGATCCCCCCCCCTTCGTTGCGCCGATTTCTTAGCGAGGGAGTCATAGGGGATTTGAGGGGTGCAGGTAACCCCACTCTATGGGGTGGAAAATTTTGGTTTTGGACCCTATATTAAGTTGAGCGGACCTACCTATGGTTTTGTGCATGTTTTTCACACATGGTTTTGGACGCGATGGTTTTCGGTCCATGGTTTTGGACGCGGATGGTTTTCGGTCCATGGTTTTTTGACTGCGATGGTTTTCGTCCATGGTATTGGATTGTTCAGCATTGTTATAATTTGTTATATTACATTTTTGGAAAGGAACATTAAAAAAATCAAAGCTGGTAGTCCTGGTTTTGGGATCCAGGGGGGCAAATCTCTGTTGTATATGTGTTTATGTGTTATGCTCTCGCATAGTTTAATTTTCTGTGTTTTAGGAATTCGTATCGCAAGGTAAATTTTCTGTTACGGGTGTTAAAATGTTATATTTGGTATTTAGAGTTGTTTTGTCATTCAAGGGGAACACCTTATGCTGCTAAGGGGTTTTCACTCGGGTGTGGTAGACCCTGTTCAGTGGGAGATCTGCGGGATCAATTCTGGTGGTGAAAGAAGATGGCGAGCAGTGGAAAGATAGAGATTGAGAAATTTAATGGTCAGATTTTTGAGTTATGGAAACTCAATATGGAGGATCTGTTGGTGGATAAAGATCATCGGATCACGGTAGATCCAGGTACTAAACTAACGGGAGTGTCCGATGAAGAATGGAAGAAGTTAGATCGGAAGGCAAAGAGCACAATGCGATTGTGTGTCTTAGATTCAGTATTGTTGAATGTATCTGGGGAAGCTACGGTGAAGGCTTTGTGGGACAAGTTAGGGACTTTGTACCAATCTAAGTCTCTGGTGAATAAATTGTTCCTAAGGAAAAAGTTGTATAACCTGAGGATGAAAGATGGAGACTTGGTGACAAAGCAACTAAATGCGTTTAATACTGTGGTAAGTTAGTTATCGTCTGTTGATATCAAAATTTCAGATGAAGATAAGTGCATCAGTTTGTTTTTTTCTCTACCAGATTCATGGGATAGTCTGTTTATTGCAATAGGTAGCAATACAATTTCCTTGCAGTTTGATGAAATAGTCTCATCCTTGCTGATGGAGGAGATGAGACGGAAAAATATGGAGAGCCAAAATGGTGATTCCTTATTTGTACGAGGACGGTCCTAGAACAGAAACAAAAATAATTCATCGAGTGGGAGGTCTAAATCTAGAGGGAGATCTAAATCTCCAAGAAAACCTGTAAAGGTGGTGTGCTAGAAATGAGGAAAGGTAGGGCACTACAAAAGGGACTGTAAATCTAAAGCTCCTGATAAAGGAAAGGGATCTGATAATGCTCCTTCTACAGAGGTGAAAACCACCTCAGATGAAGGTGGGGATGTGTACTTGGCTTCTTCAAGTACACATGTAGATCATGAGGCATGGTTGATTGACTCAGGTGCATCCTTTCACTTCACTCCCCATAGAGAGTGGTTCTGTGAGTATGAGAAATATGATGGTGGTGAAGTCTTATTAGGAGATGATAGGAAGTCTAGAATCATTGGTCACGGAAAAGTAAAGTTGAAGTTGCAAAGTGGAAGGGTTAGAACCCTTCCGAGTGTTCTGCATATTCCTGCATTGGCCAGAAATCTCATTTCTGTAAGCAAGTTGGATGATGCAGGTGTAAAGACAGTGTTCGACAAGGATATCTACAAGATGGTTCAAGGAGCACTGGTATTGATGCGGGGAGTTCGGATTGGAACTCTGTACAAACTGCAAGGTAGCACTATTGTTGACGGTTGCAATAGTTCTATGGTTCCTAAAAATGGAGCATAAAATCTAGTGGTCTCTGGAGAGAAGATCATGTTGTGGCATCAAAGGCTTGGACATATTGGA